>WWET01004659.1:83381-106848 GCA_011038615.1 Limnodynastes dumerilii | reverse complement strand
AAAGTGAACGCCGATGTGCTGTGCTTTAGTAAGCACAGCGCATCGGCGTAGGTCTGGATCAGGCTCTAAGTCAATATTAATGATAATGCAGTTTAACAATTTACCAGAATATGATAACACAAATGGTGCATCAGGGACATTGGGCCAGATGCAGAATTAAGATCGATTTACGTACACAAGCGTACCTAAAGCACTATAGAGGATAATGCCCCTTCCCCCCGGCACTGCCCCCTCACACACGTAACATAGCTGACTTATGTGTTCAGAACCCTGCATTAACTTTTCCTTGCCTATCTCTGGTTGTACATATCGCCTTTTTGTACTTAGCTGCCTAACCCAGCCCACGCTGTACAATTTGAATGCCTCCATCAGCCCACAATGTGTATATTCAGCCACATATAGTGATGTCACACTCTATCTCTGATCGCACCTAAACAAGTTACGTACGATCAGCGTTCCGATGCGTAACGTCTGGCGCGTGCAATGCGCTCCCACAGCCTGACTTCCACATGCCACATGCGTAAATCCGCTGTCGCTATTAAGTCCGGATCAGACCCATTGTCATTAGTCTCCATATCATAGTTTTGGTTCTAGTTTAGTCCACATCAATATTGCTGCAGCCAACAAAATGGCTGCCTCCAGTGTGTTGATAACCAATGCACTGATATCATGGTATTGAACCATCACCCTATGACCCTGCCCCTCCTCCCCCCTTCTCCTATTCAACTGCCTTTAGACGGTTCTGAAATAAGGGAAGTTTTGAATATAAGTTGTAGTAATCAGGATATTTACCCCATGTCGTGACTCCATTGCTCAGGGGTAACACTGATGTGTACTGTAGAGAGTGATTTTCCAGTATCTGTCCTAGAAGGCTGAGACTGCTGCTGTGTACCCCAAAAGAATGTACCCCTATGAGAACGTCTCCTTCTCGCATCTGGTCCAGGCGTGGTAGCCTGCGTCTCCTCTCCATTACACTCAATGCACATCCAAACAGGCTGTAACTCCCTTCAGGGCATGCTCCAGGCTGCTGTGTGATGTCTCTTTCTGTGAAGAGAAAAATCTGATAACAATAAAGCAAACTCTGTTTTTCATGTTCTGCACATACGAGCGGCAGATGTTACGACCAGAAACTCTGAACGTACTTATGAGACTACGATCAGCAGTGTAACTATAAACGAAGGGGCGTGCCAGGCAGAAGACACTCGTAATTACGCTATGTAGGCGGGGGCAGGCATTTAAATCGTTCAGTATGGGCTGGCTTACGTAGTTACAACCATCGCATAGTTAGGTCTTGCCGTAGTTACGATGACAAAAGTGAGGGCAGGGTGCAGCAGGCGTAAAGGCAGTGTAATAACGAACGACTGATGGGAGTGCATAGTATTTACGCTTGCGGTCTGGATCTGGCCCCAAACCCATAGGCCAATAATCACCTGTGACTAGACTGCATGTCCTGGAAAGCAGTGATATACCAACTGAAATCCATTGGACCAGATCTAGAATTGCAGAGTTACATTAGGTCAGTGATGGCTAACCTGTGACACTCCAGGTGTTGTGAAACTACAAATCCCATCATGCTTTGACAGGTATCCGCTATGCTTTTGCAGTAAAGGCATGCTGGGACTCGTAGTTTCACAACACCTGGAGTGTCACAGGTTAGCCAACACTGCATTAGGTGATCGCTGTGTGGTCCTAAGATCTTTACATGCTAGGAGAGACCACTCCCCTCAAAAGTATGGACTTCTGAACCAAGGATCCAGGAAAACAGGGCTGGTGCACCATCTAGAAACGGGGCAGCACGGTGGCTCAGTGAGTAGCACTCGTGTCTCACAGCACTGAGGTAATGAGTTTGATTACTAGACGAGGCCTTATCTGTGTGTAGTTACTATGTTCTCCCCGTGTCTGTGGGGGTTTCCTCTGGGTGCTCCGGTTTCTTCCCACACCTGTTTACTGCTGAGTAAATTAACCCTAGTCTGTCTCTGTTAGAGACCTTAGTATTTAGCTCCATTAGGGAGCTAAATACTAAGAGCTTATGTAAGAGCTTAAAGAAGTGCATTATGTATGATTTAAATACCCCACCCACCCACTATAAAACACACTGTACACATGACATTCTGCCCCGCTGAATCCTGAGGATCTAGAGCTGTGCTGGAAGCCATAAGCACACACATCCGCTACATTGAAATACGGATATTGGGGTAGATCCGGAACTATGTTTGCCGTACGTTATCTCGCGTAGCATATTTTCGTGTGCGTACATTCTATACACTCCCCTAGAAACACCCCTTGAACATGCGTATTTTGTCAAGATACGCTTTCCAAACCCTACCTTAACTTTTGGCAACGTAACCGCAGTGAACACGTACGTTTCGTAACGTAACCGCAGTGATCCGCACACGTACGTATGGGCAACACGTATTTACGCAGCTAAGCACGCCCATACCGTACACTTTAAATGCAAACCCCCGCCTACTTAACGTATTCAATTTTGGACTCACGTAAAATTGGCACGCCCACACGTAAGTATTTACGTGACACATACGTGAATGGCCCATACGTTCACAATTACGCTACGTTACTGTGCGTATTTTCTATGGTGCGCATGCGCAGTACATACAGAAACGCGATTTTACGTCTCCGCCACGCGTAAATTCGCTCACAAGCGTTGTTCTGCATCCGGCCCATTATGCTTATACCCCCATAAAGAGTATCAGAAACCTTTACATTGCGGCTGTCTAGTGAGATCATTACCCTGTAAGGTGCTCCCAGCCATTCTGCAGCCCACTGCTAAGCCTTCAGATACTGCTTCAATAACATCCACAGGCAGCTTTCCACAAGCACAGCAAGGCATGAAATATGTAGTCTGGGCCCCTTTGGATAAGAGGTCATTTACACATGTGATCACAAGGTCTTGAGCAGCCAACTTGTGCAGATTGCAAGCCTGGGCCACCTAGAATCAGAGAAGACAAAGCTTACAGATCAAGCACCATCTCTGTAACTGTACTGAAGTGTTTGCAGAGATAAATCAAATTCTATAATGGTGGCGTCTGGCCTGTCGCAATCATTATGGCATGCTTTTACCATTCCGCTATTCGCTATTTCGACAGTGATATGACAAAATTCTAATTTAGAAAGCAATTATTTCTGGATGGGTACAATGGCGAGAGTTCTAATTTCCACAACCTGACAATTACTATTCCCGGTACCTGCTGTACCCGTGTCCCCCAGTAACTGCTTCCACGGTCACTGGTAAGGGTTAGGAATTAACATATAACATATCACCATTACAATACTCTATGTGCTCGCAGTCACAATTGGGCAATGCTTTCTAGTGTGTGTCTGCTTCATCTCTAGGCATAAATACTCTACCCTATTGTGCATATGTCTCAGTCTGAATCAGCACCACTGACATTCTAAGACTGTCCTGCTATTACTGCAAAGATCCTTCATCAGGATCCACCTCTGCCCACCTTTATTTTTTCTCCAATGCTGCAGCTTGTGCATGCACACAATGGATCCTTGTACTGAGCTGCGTTCACTTCAAAATAAGTCACATGTCCTCTGAGAGACGGACGGACGCCTGTCATAAATACAAATAAATAATCAGCATCATTGTTAATAGCCATAATTAGCTATAATACTAATGGACGGGATTCCGAGCTCCACTGTCACTATGGTCCGATTCCGGATCCCTGCTGCATCCTAACTGCGACCTGATTGAGCGGAGGCCACTTCCCTCACTCATAGTTACACCAGATCCCCCCTTCTTTACAAGTTCTGCACCGTCCCCATGTAAAATAGGGACAATGCGGAAATGTGAATTGTATGTAAGAGTTGAAGCCAACACTAAAGCAGAGCACACACCGGGGCTTTCAGCAGATAATCTTTCCATTCACAAAATCAAAAGACCGTTTCACCAGATATCTTACCAGTGTGTACTGTCCACAGATCTCCTAATAGACACAGGACACACTTGCAAAAAGCAAAAGAGATCTTTCCATGGTTGATCTGACATATTAGGAGCTCCGAAAGATTAAATCCAAAAATCACAGACCATTTAAGAAGATATCTGAGCATCTGTGGACAGTACACAATGGTAAGATATCTGCTGAAACGGTTTGATTGTGCGACTGTAAAGATTATCTGCTGAAAAAGCCCCAGTGTGTACCCAGCCTTACTGTACAATTACCACCCCCCGCCTTCCTGCTCTGTACTGCCGGCTATTGGCTTAAGTATCAGGATGGATTTGGATCCAGAATTGCGTCCTTCTACATCCTGGTACCGTGGCGCCCATGTCTGACTATTGGAAAACACCACCTTAGCGTATATTAGGATCTGGCCCAATAAGATGATGTAACACAGACTCAATCCTCACAGTCTCATTGCTTCCAATCAAGTACATATAAAATGACAAAATGACAGTAACTGGCATATACCATGGTAGCATTCAGACAACGACATTCTGGATTACGCCATTCCAATGGTGGGGTGTTACGTCCTGCCATGTGTATAGCTTGTACACACGATGGATGGGTGGATATAGACTGTACAGTAAGGGTGTGGTTAAGCACTTACATACTATATTATGCCCCAGCCCCATTTTACGTGCGGTGGGTGCATAATGGTTAAGGCAGGGTGCAGAGTACCGAAGGTCAGGGCCGCCATCAGGAGGGGGGGGGGCAGCCGGGATTACTGTCTGGGGAGAGGAGCTGATAGGGCACCCAACATTAGCGGGCCAATGATGATAAAGCAGCTGTTAACACAGATCTGTGGGTCACCAATGACATCACACATGACATGCCCTGCAGATGTGTCCCAGGCCCCACAACTTCTTACAGCGGCCCTGCCGAAGAGTCGTACGTGCAAGGGAAGTGAACTACCCACACACATATGGAATACGGTGTAATATCGCTTCCGCTGCAGAGGAATAACGAGAGCGTGATCGTAACATTGGATCGAGGAACTTATAATAAGAGCACGTGACAAGGTGACAGAGACAGTCAGTGCTTTATCCCTAAGATGATTGCAGAGCCACCTCTGTCCAAGGTGCTGAAATGCTATCAATTCCTTAAGAACAAGGAAGAGAAAACTTTCGATGAAGTGATTAGTCTGTGACAAACGCAACTCTACAATAAAAATCTATCTGGTAACGACATTTTTTTTACATAACATATAATTTACAGATAACACACAAAATGGAAGTTGCTCAGATCAATTTATAGGTAAATGCAAACAGGTGCATTAAAGACCGGGAGTAATTTGCTAGCAACAGAAACAAAGGAAAGAGAATGTCCAGCAACACTGCCATTACCAGTAACACACTATACCATTCTATCTGTAACATACACACAGGATAGAGAATGTCCAGCAACACTGCCATTACCAGTAACACACTATACCATTCTATCTGTAAGAATATCTGTAAAATGTAGAAACATCTGTTACACATATTTTCAAATATATAATAAGCCACCAGCCGCTGTCAAGGCCTTTCTGCATATTATGGTCCTAACTCTAACAATGAGAGTCCCAATGGTGGGTCATATATATATGTTTTTAAATTGAAAGCTATCTTACCTCAGGAGACACCCCTTAAAGCCTCCAAAATAGCTGCTATGGAACAACTCAGCCTCTCAGCTGCTGCTCCAGACATGCCCCCAGGCAGTATACACACAAAATGGAAGTTGCTCAGATCAATTTATAGGTAAATGCAAACAGGTGCATGAAAGGCCAGGGGGATAATCTGCCAGCAACAGAACCAAAGGAAAGGAAATGCCCCCTTTAACCAGTAACACACTATACCATTCTATTATAAAACACAGAAATGTCTGCAAATATATGTAATATAAATTACAGATAAATCAGTCTCTAAAATATGGGGCAATGAATAAGTAGTCTGTTCTACACAACACCTGTGAGATCAACGAATCAAGTATGAAACTGATATACTGCACATTTAACCCCACCAAGATAAGATTAGAAAGCGTCTCTTCTCATCTGTTTATATAGACAGCATTTTTTTGGTGCCCAGCAACAGGATTAATGTTTGATATGAAAAATTGTGCTAGTGTAGCGTATTGTGGCGTGATTTTGCATTGCACATGCTCAGAAACCATGTGCTAGAAATTGTGGCTGGTTTTCCACACCCAAACCCAATTAGTGCTGCATAGAACCCTGAGAAAGGCTCGCCACATACGAAACGCGTTGGTGATGACCTATTGTACTACTTATTGAGCAGCAATGAGGTTATTCCCCCAGCGATTTGAGCCTGCCTTGCTGACAGTGCCTGGGAAAGCGCCCGAGTAGCAGACAATGGGGCTTTCTACATTGTAATTTGTGTTAATAAGCGTTTGAATTGAAATGTCCACACTAGAAGGTGAGAATGTTTTTGCAGTGATTTTTATTACACTGAAGTTTGAATAAAAGTTATAACACTAGAAGAGGCTCCTGCCTTTACCTCTCCCCTGTCAAGCACACCCAGAGGATGGGTGAATTATCCCAGATAGCGGCTTGAATTAACGAGGGAGGATCAGGAGACGGATGGGGTAAAATACAGAAGACTTTTGCAGCGAGGAATTAGCAGCTACTTTTTGGCAGGGGGACTCTTAGCCTAATAAAACCAGAATGGAAGCTGCTCAATCAATTTATTAAGTAAATGTTAAACAGGTGCATGAAAGGCAGGGGGTAACCTGACTCTTAGCCTATACAAAGACTTCTAACTCGCAACGCAGCGTTAAGTGACAACATATTTACTCTCTACTCGGTGATTTACTGGTCTGGTCATAAGCGTTCAGTTTATGGACTACCTTTGAATTTATTGACTCTTTTCTCTAAAATGACTGTGTTGGACATTTGTTTTTGGGATGCAATATTGCTACCTTCTTTACAGTCTGGTAATGGAGCATCTGTTTCACACTTAAGAAGCTCCTGTTTCTTAAGTGCAGAATCTACGGATATGACCTACAACACATGCGTGGTAGGTCATTTAAGCAATCTCCGTACCAGTTAGGCAGGTAGATTGACTCAGTGACCGCACCAAGTAGTAGCTAATGCCGCCATGGGAGTGTTTCGTTAGAAGTGGGAGGGGGAGGGATTTAGATTAACCGGGGAGGGTGGGGAGAGCCATTCTCCATGCAAGGAAACTCCGCACTGTTACTGTAGGTAGCCCTATCGTATTCTTAAGAGCCCAGGACCGGGCGTCCCTAACTGTTGCGTAGTTTTGGCGAGGGGGGGGCGTTCCTCGCCGTAACTACGCAACTGTTACGGAAGGATGGTGGGGGAAGGTAAGTAAATGAGGGAGGGAGGGCAGGTAAGGCAGTTACGACCCTGTGGTAGCCTTCAGTCAGCGTAACAGTAGGTAATTACACCGGCCACAGGGGGAGTGTCGGGAGAGTGCTCCAGAGCTACGCTGGCCGTACTTACAGCCAGCGGGCCAGCGTAGCTCTGGATCAGCTCCATTGTGTATACAGCTCAGTAATTCATACCTCGTTTCACATTGCCGGCGCTTAGAGGCGCTTCTATCGCATCCTGCATGTGCTTTGAGTTGGACATTTGGACAGTTAGTGCTGTGACTGCATTTTGAAGGGCGTCTTGTGGCTGGGAAGGGGTACCGGAACATAGTCAGTGTGCGGCAAGGCTGTGATCCTGCCATTGTGACACTTAGACACAGGTCATGTCTAAGTGTAGGGGGCTGACACTCTAAAGCCTAATTTGGACCATTGTACTATCATTCATACTTCAAATACAATACAATGTTATGGAGTCGCTGCTTGTGTATATTGTATGAATAAAATAATTACTGCAGTTATTAATTTAAAAAAAATATAATATTTGTGGCTAAATGCATTCTTGGATGTAGTTTTATTACATTTGCATTGTAAATGAGGAAGTCCCAGTAATCGTAGCCCAGATTTCCAGTATATATAGTGTTCTACCCTGCACTTGCACAACACGTGGCCACGTATCTGCATTAAGCTTGGCCGCTCTGTGCCTGTACTTGCATAGACATCCCAAGCTACCATTGCATGAACCTTTACACTTTTGCATTCACATGTATGGAATGTCCAGTGATTGCCAATTTGTGTGCAGCTTTGGACCACCCCTTTGTGCCCTCGCACAGGAGAACAGTATCGTGCTTTACATTACCTCTACCAGAGACAGCACCTGTAGATCCAGCTCGAGCAAGGTCCACAGCAGGTTCTTGCATCTCATGGGTGTCATCAGGACGGAGTAGTTTAAACCTGAAAAAAAGTTGAAAACAAAATGCAAGGGTATGGATATGGATTTATATATACAAACATGGTAAAGGGAAGATCAGACACAATACAGTCTTATGGCATCCTCCACACACCTGTTTCTCTCCTGCTGGCCGATTGGTGGAGATGTCCCATCCTTCCGGTAGGCAGCTCCTGGAAATGCCACGAATGTGGCACATTTGGTGGCTACTTCAGAAAAAGACTGTAACGTCTCTCCACGGGACACTGATTCACCGCTAACCACTTTAGCATCGGGACGAAAAGCCTCTTGATCCTGATGTTTGGCTGTGAGAATTTATTTGCTCGTTATTATAATATGTATATGTTATAGAGATGCACAGGAGGGTAAAGAGATTCCAGGACATGTCAGCCTACTTAAAAAATTATAATTAACATTTTTCAAACTCAGGGACATACAGAGATGGGACATATTCACTTATACGCTACCTGTTCAGTGAAGTAGTGTTTCCACACATTGAACTGGATCCAGAATTGTGGCTATTTTCCAAACTCCGCATTTCAATACAAGGCATGCATGCGCTTCAGGCATCCACCAATCTTTGATGGTGTGGTGGGGTGAATCGCCATACGCATACTGTATATGCTTGGTGGAAGGGAGCATATATTTAAATCATGCAATAAGGGCTTGGTACAGTCCTTGCGTACGATCCTTATTTACACACTGTGGGACCGACGTGTAAAATTTAAGGTGGCTTCTATGTTTGGAAGTCCGTACGCGAGAAAGTAGTCTCCCCTCGAATGTACCAAACTTAGGATCACATGGTGTTAGGGTCACATGGTGTTAGGATCACATGGTGTTAGGGTCATATGGTGTTAGGATCACATGGTGCTCCACTATCTTAGGATCACATGGTGTTAGGATCACATGGTGCTCCACTTTCTTAGGATCACATGGTGTTAGGGTCACATGGTGTTAGGGTCACATGGTGTTAGGATCACGTGGTGTTAGGGTCACATGATGTTAGGGTCACATGGTGTTAGGATCACATGGTGTTAGGGTCACATGGTGTTAGGATCACATGGTGCTCCACTATATAGTTTGAACTTCTGGATACAGCCCATTTTCTCTACATCTACCACCGTCCAGTGTCAGCGCTGTCCATCCATTCCTCCATCCTTCAGTCTTCCTGGGCATGTTGTGTGATTCCCCCCCCCCCCTCCGCTGTCCTTACATTGGAAAAAAGCCCATTTTAGTGCCTGTTTGCTGTGTGCTGTCTCTGCTGTCTCCCGGACATCACTTACTTTGTATTTCACTCTGCCTTAAAGGAGCATTAAGCACAGATCCATCCAAAGACCACTCTGGTAAATGAGAGCTGAGTCTTCCATCGATGGCTGCCTGGATAACCTCATAAAGATCAGACTTCAGAAGTGGGAAAATAATCTGTTCAAGGCAATAAAACAGCACATTATATATTGTCCTAATCCTCTGTGCTCCCCAATTTCCATGGCCTATGAGAGTCTTTCTAACAGTGTATATCAGTGATGGGCAACGGAGCATGCTTTGCCAGGTATCAGCTATGTCTGTGCTGTTGGAGCATGATGGGTGTTGTAGTTTTGCAACACCTTTGGCCAGATTTAGTAAGCTGCAGGTTTGGAAAAGTGGAGATGTTGCCCATAGCAACCAATTAGATTCTAGCTCTTACTTCCCTATTACATACTAGAGAATCTCAGCTACAATTTGATTGGTTGCTATGGGCAACATCTTCACTTTTCCAAACCCGCAGCTTAGTAAATCTGGAGTGTCTTAGGTTAACTCAGACCTTATGTGCTGCTTAACCTGGTGTCTGCATGTCTGAAGTCCCGGGCTCTCGGTTATGCAGGCACATATGCATCAATAGTAAAGCTGTTATATGACTTTCCAGCTTTACCCATTTAATATGAGAGTCCATTTATAATGAACAATACTCCAGACCATCTACAATGGCTTGTGCCATATTCCTGTAGGCTCAGCGTCTTAGTGTACAGGTGCCCCTCAATACAGATTGTAGCTATATGATAGTATATAATCACCTGGCTCTCCAGATCTTGTAGGGTGCATTTGAGGCTGAGAACAACTGGACCCGTGTCAGACACCATTATTTTGGCACCAAAGAGACCTAGTAGGACCATGAAGAGTGTTAGCCATTAAAAAGCTTTCTAAACACATTCACATAATCCTGATATCTACATTTCTATTAGGCTGCAGTGAGGGGATGGTTAGAGTTAAGCTGCAGTGAGGGGATGGTTAGGGTTAGGCTGCAGTGAGGGGATGGTTAGGGTTAAGCTGCAGTGAGGGGATGGTTACGGTTAGAGCTATATAAATAAACGCGCTAATACGGCTATTTATAGGCAGCAAATATAAAAATATTCAAAGTTTAATAATCATAAAATGGTAAATACATATAAAATTGTATATAGTGCTACCCACAATAAAGATATCTGTATGCTGCCCGCTCAAACTAATTATACATCATGCTGCAACAAAGCTAGATTATATGATGATATACAAGTGGTCATGCAATATAAAACCTCCGCAGGTAAATACCACAATGATCTATTAAAAAGAAAAACTGTCAAACCGCGTTGATAATTAGTGACACCACCGCTAGTTTAGAGACAGTCAATGTTACTGGTGCAAAAACCGGAATGAGACAGAGTAACTGTAACCTATAATACTTATATACAGATTATGATGTATTAGACTAAATGAAAATCAACTGCATTGGTTTACTGTCTGACTACAGCAGCGTTATATGTAAATAGTATAGTGTAAGTAATGCAATAAAACATCTATATTGCCTTTAGCCCATAAGAAACCTACTGTATAAATAATAAAATAATACGTTTATCATTATTTAGGATACAGCTGATATACTTCTCTCACCAGAGTAATGGCAGCCCTCTTGTTTCAGAGCGTCTCCGGCTTTCTGGAGAATTTCATTGTGGATCACTTTGGAAATATATTCCGACATCTAGAACACAGTGTAGATGAATATTATCTGTTATTTCTAAGGCACCAGATAGCAAAACAGCTACCGGACAATAGAAAATACCAGAACAGAACAACACAGTCCCCTGGGTATAACCTTGAGAAGTCGTGAACACTTGCTGAGCCAGTACCAAGGAGGAGGAAAGGAGAACAGAACTAGGAAAACGTATTACATGGAAGAGGACCCTGTTTGTGAGAGCTGACAATCTAAAGATAAACAGGGGTAACACAAAATGGGAATTGCTCAATTAGGGCCTGATCCAGGACTAGTAACGTTAGGGGACTTACACAATGAAATCTTACCTGGGCGGTTCCTGAAGATAAGGGTTGAGGCACTTCCTGTGCGCCTACATAATGTTTCTGGGTGTGTAGGAAAGGTAGAGGCGCCAGTGTGATACCGTCAGTGAAACACGGACACTGCAACAAAGTGACTGAGATGAGAGGTTTGCACCAGTATCGTACTGTCACATAACTTCCCAACATAGGAAGATTTAAGAGAATAGATGTAACCACAACGGCATACCCTCCAACTGTACCTATTTAGCAGGTACAGTACCGGTTTTTAATGGTCTGTACCGGCTAAAAGGGCTCCTGTACCGGATTCTGACCCAGCAGTTCCCTCCCCCCTATACTCCTTTTCCAGCCCTGCAGCATCTGATCACTATAGCAGAGCAGCAGGGACAGACTCCTACCCTCTCCTGTGAGTGTTTAGCTCATATGATAAGGTGTAAATGAGATTTTACACCTTATCATACATAGAAACATAGAAAGTGACGGCAGATAAGAGCCACATGGCCCATCCAGTCTGCCCATGTTTATTCAAAACTATACTGACCCTAGACCCTATTTACCCTCAATTTGGTTTACAATTTAGGATACCCTTATATTTATCCCAAGCATGTTTAAATTGTTCTACTGTATTGGCCTCAACCCCCTCAGATGGGAGAATATTCCATTTATCTATCACCCTTTCAGTGAAGTAATTTTTCCGCACATTTCCTTTGAATCCACCACCCTCCAGTTTATATCCATGCCCTCGTGTTCTATTACATGCAAATGAAAGGAGATTAAAGCCCTGCCCCTTAACGGGACAAACCACGCCCCCCAGGTGTACCTATTTTCTATTATAAAATGTTGGAGGGTATGCAACGGGTGAGGGTCCCCGCTAGGAACGGCCCTATATCGATAGGGCCGTTTCTTCCAGCCAATCGTTGCCTTAAGCCAGATGCGGGAGATTAATCGGCTCTCCCTCGATACCAGAGTCTCCCAGATATTCCGGGAGAGTCTGCAACCCTGCCTTTAAGAACATTCTGCTGGCTAAATCGCTGATATACAGGTTTGTTTGTTTTTTATAAGCTTGTATTTTATAACATATCACACAGTTAATAGACCTTGGTTATTACAGTGAAGCATTTCTGACACTTACATAGTATTCCTGTCCCTCCAGACGCTCTTCCACAATTAACTTTGCTGCTGAGGATCCTAATGTCCAGTTCTGTGTAAATATGTATTCATGTTAGCATAATGAAGAAAAATTTGTTTTATATTAATTAATTAAAGTGATAATAGGACGTATTCACAGATCCATTTTTGTGCGGAGTTCCGTGCGTATCGTAACGAAAACCCCTCCGTGTGAGGGGAGCGTCATGGGTGTTGCCCTGCAACGTACGCGCGTATAATTGCGTACCTTTAACTAACGGATCTGTGAATACGGCCCAATATGATTATAGGAAGATTTAAAGAAGATTAATGAAGAAAAGATGTAGAAGTCATTCATGTCAACCAATCAGATTTCAGCTCTCATGTTCTAGAATGTACTGGTAACCAATAGAATCTGAATAAGAGACATGTTTGTACAGTATTACAGGAGATAGCAACTCTGCCAAATTTCAAGTTTAACAGCTGACGATCATCTCCCACACTCTCCATTCATAGTTATTTATTTATTGATTGGTATTTGTGAACGTGCTGATTCCATTTCATATCTTAGATTGAGTCATGTTGATATTGTGTGTTGAATTGTACAGTACCTGTGTCAGGCGCTGGACAGCTCGACACGCTTCATCTTTATCCCTGGTGATGTACAAATCTTCACCCAACGTTAAACCACTGGCCTTTACAACGAGCGCAGGAAAATCTGCACTAGATCAATACATAAAACACATTCAAATGCACAATCTATTTACCAGACTGCATGGGGGCGGGGCATGGGCGGGGTTTATGCAAATCACTGACTGAACCCGGCTCCCTGCCTAATAAAAGCTACCGTTCATCAATCATTTGTAGCACAGTACAGGAAGCAGTGTATGGTATCACATCACAGTACAGGAAGCAGAGTATGGTATCACAGCACAATACAGGAAGTTGTGTATGGTATTTTAGCAAAGTACAGGAAGCAGGGTATGGTATCATAGCACAGTATAGGAAGCAGGGTATGGTATCATAGCACAGTATAGGAAGCAGGGTATGATATCATAGCACAATATAGGAAGCAGGGTATGGTATCACAGCACAGTACAGGAAGCAGAGTATGGTATCATAGCACAGTACAGGAAGCAGGGTATGGTATCACGGCACAGTACAGGAAGTTGTGTATGGTATTTTAGCAAAGTACAGGAAGCAGGGTATGATATCATAGCACAATATAGGAAGCGGGGTATGATATCATAGCACAATATAGGAAGCGGGGTATGGTATCATAGCACAATATAGGAAGCAGGGTATGGTATCATAGCACAGTACAGGAAGCGGGGTATGGTATCATAGCACAGTACAGGAAGCAGGGTATGGTATCTTAGCATAGTACAGGAAGCAGGGTATGGTATCACAGCACAGTACAGGAAGCAGGGTATGGTATCTTAGCATAGTACAGGAAGCGGGGTATGGTATCATAGCACAGTACAGGAAGCAGGGTATGGTATCTTAGCAAAGTACAGGAAGCAGTGTATGGTATCTTAGCAAAGTACAGGAAGCAGTGTATGGTATCATAGCACAGTACAGGAAACAGGGTATGTTATTACAGCACAGTATAGGAAGCGGGGTATGGTATCATAGCACAGTACAGAAAGCAGTGTATGGTATCATAGCACAGTTCAGGATGCAGGATATCGTATCATAGCACAGTTCAGGAAGCGGGGTATAGTATCACAGCACAGTACAGAAAGCAGTGTACGGTATCACAGCACAGTACAGAAAGCAGTGTATGGTATCATAGCACAGTTCAGGAAGCGGGGTATGGTATCACAGCACAGTACAGAAAGCAGTGTATGGTATCATAGCACAGTTCAGGAAGCAGGATATCGTATCATAGCACAGTTCAGGAAGCGGGGTATGGTATCATAGCACAGTTCAGGAAGCGGGGTATGGTATCACAGCACAGTAAAGAAAGCAGTGTATGGTATCATAGCACAGTACAGGAAGCAGAGTATGGTATCATAGCACAGTACAGGAAGCAGTGTATGGTATCATAGCACAGTACAGGAAGCACAGTACTGTTACTGCTATATTTATATATGTATATTAGATATTATGAAATCAAGTTGGGAATATGCTTAAAAGTAGAAATTCTTTCAATATTTTTGCTTCCTGTTTTATGTGTTTTTGAGGACTGTTACTGTATGCAGTGGTACGTTTAGTGTTTCAGTGATAGAAATGTCTCCTGTCTCATTGCTTGTATGAGGATATGATTGAGAAGCAAACAACAGCACCGTACTAGGTGATGAAGCTGCAGGCCTCGTGCGGGTTGGTGAAGGATTTCCATCTTGCAGTTGGGATACAGTGTCTGTCCAGAAAATCTTTAGCAATGCTCTTGTTCGCCTCCAACTGAGCGGCCTTAGCACTTGGACCAAAACATTTCACTCCAGATTCTGACAGATCATCGATGAGTCCTTGAATAGGAAACAAGATATGGAGGTTATTTGGACTAGGATGCACGTAATATGCATGAAACATACCATAGGGCTAGATCAAGGCTTCTGATTTTTGCTCCATGTATGGTGGCCACAATTTCACATTGTGCATGCTCAGGGGTGCATGAGAATTCACGCTAACCAATCAGAACGCATTGTGACCTATCAATCAATGTCACTTTTTACAGTGGGACTGAGTCGAGTTGGCGTTACCTCTTAGCAGGCCGGGTGCTACCATCAGGCAGCTGCCTAGGGTGCCAAGTCTGGGAAGAGTAGCATGGAGGGACACAGTTCATTTCACTGGATCACCGTTGACTTGGATTTTACGATAAGCAGAGGCTTGTATGTTATGAAGCTCAGTTTAAAATCCAAGTCAGTATTATGTGATTTATGAGCCGGCACATGCTTGGAGGAGGGGGTGGAGTGTATCATGGTAGAAGGAGGAAGAGAGGAGAGAAGTGTGCTGCCGCAACTGTGGAGGAAGAGAGGTGGAGTGGGAGGAGTGTGTTGTGCTCAGAGGAGGAAGAGAGAGGAGGAGTGTGTTGTGATTGGAGGAAGAAGAGAGAAAGAGGAAGAAGGGGAGGAGTGTGTTGTGTCCAGAGGAAAAAGTAGGAGGAAAGTGCTGTGCCCATAGAAGGAAGAAAGAAGGAAGGAAGGGGGAGGAGTGTGCTGTGCTCGCAGGAGGAAGAGAGAAAGAAGGAGGCATGGAGGAAGTTGAGAGAGGGGAGTTTTAACTGGGTTGAGGGATAGCTTAGTGTGAAGTGTGGTTGGTAGGGAGGTTAATTTATTGTATTTAAATTAGTGTGACCTGAGAGCAGGGTTTACTTTGTTAACTGTGGGACGGATGTTGAGTTAAATTAATGTAAACAAGAATTAAAATTAAGTGAAATTATATGAGCGTTAACTTATTGTTATTAGAAGGGAGGGAATTAATTAGTGTGTTAACTGGGGAGAGAGGGGGTTCATTTAGTGTGCGCCGGGGAGAAGGGAGTTGATTTAGTGTGAAATAGGTAAAGGTTTCTTAATTCATAATAATTTTGGGGGTTTAGTTTGAGTTTTGGGGTAAGAAGATTTAGATTTGTGTGAACCAGAGGCAGAAGGGAATGAAGTCTAAAAATATTACTCACTAACATGACTTGGAGGAGTACTCTTCTTCCAATTACTATTCTCTATTGCTAGACAGACGTTCCACAATTCTCTTTGAAACGCAGCACATGACAACATGATGACACGAGGCATGCGAAAATTCTGAGACTCAAAAGGTAAGTATATCTTTATTCCAAACAATACTGCTGTTGTGTAAAATGTATATAGCGGCCCGGCTGACCCACACTATTATTACTACCCTGCAGTATCATACACAGAGCTGCGGCACGCTAATTATGTAAAGTAGTGGCCCGTGGCACCGTGGCTCTGTATCTGAAGCAATCGTGGATGACTCTCACACTCTCCCCCTTCCCTTAGAGCATGGGGCCCCTGTTCAACAGGGCTAAGTGTGGTAATGCCTCATAATATTTCATAACCCAACCATCCTGGGACCCCAAGCCAGGTCACAATAAATCTGAACTCTAGGTGTGCTGGGGGAAACTTTAATTGAACTGACTTTCATGCTGCTCAGTTTTGCTATCAAGATATACTTCTCAGCTACTCAAGTTCAACACTACCGTGCTAACTACTGTGCTACTCCGTTGTACTGTTCAGATTATGCAAGTTTGTCTTTTTCCATACTGTGTACTATGCAACTGTTCTGTCAGCATTTATTCTGTTTGTGTGTTCAATAAACCTCACTTACTTTTATTCTTGTTCCATGGACTTTCTTTGAGTTACGTTGTCTAGCTAATGAACAAGTTACATGAAAATCCCAAGCTTTCTGTTTAAAAACCCCAACCCAAGGGTACCTGAGGCAGAGTCCCAAAATCCAGAGCTTGTGACGATATATATTTACTATGTTATGTAAAGCACAACGCATTTTGCCAAAGAACATTCAATAACAAACACAAGCAATGCAGATTCTCCCTCAATCTCATGAAAAATTAAAGGCTTAAACAATAGCTGGAATAAGCAATGTATATATCAAAGTTTAAATAAGGAGGTGGAACAAAGGGCCTGATCCAGACCTACGCCCGCCGTCTCTAGGATGGCGGGCGTAAGCGTAAGATCGGGCGGGCAGATGTTGCCCGGCATCGCTACGGCAACGTGGATCGGGCGTCCGTAGCAGCGCCGTAGAGACGCTGGAGGGGACGTCCCCAAGCGTCCCTACGTTCAGGTTAGTGTAGGTGGGGGGGGGGAGCTAGGTAAATTAGGGTAAGAGGGCGGGCTAAGCGGCCATACGCTCCTGTGCCCGGCTGAAGTTAGGGTAGCCTTCAGCCGGCGTAAGGAAGGGGCCATACGCCTGCACAGGGGGAGTGTCCGTCAAAATGAACGCCAATACGCTGTGCTTTAGTAAACAAAGCGCATCGGCGTACCTCTGGATCAGGCCCATTGAGTATAACTGCAAGAGCTCGTGATGATAGGGATGGTCTTGGCTTCAGGCAAGTACACTGATGCCAAGATGGTTGATGGGATCTGAGGGTTGCAGGAGTAATGCAAATAAGTAGCGTAGAAGTGGCTACCAAGACTGGTTGCTATTGTGAACAGCAGAAAGCTAAAGAAGAAGGTAGTCACTGGAGACACAGACTAGAACCTGAGACACAGGAGAACAGGAACAAAGAGCAGTAAAACCTGGAACTGAGGACTAGAGACATGATCAGAAGCCAGGGAGCCAGAACACTAGAGAAGAATTGAGGACACAATATTAGCAAACAAGAATACCTTTTGCTCTGACAGGTAAGTCATGCCAGTGAGGAGTTTAAATAAAGCAGCTGATGAGTGAGTTCAAGAAAGGGAATGAGTCACACTTGTGGGATAATGCCTGCAGCAGAGAGTGCACAGGAAGTGCAGAGAAATAAAAGAAGGTAATTTGATTAGCAGAAAATAAAAAAAAACTAATGTGCAAGGAAAATACTGTGATTTTGATAGTTACATCTTTTCTGCTACTTTTCATGTTAGTAGCTAACTCCTAAGATTCACCTGACTTGTGACATCGGGCTGTATCCAGAGCTACGGCGGCACAGGGAATTATGGATGGCTTGGCTGTAGTTTCCCTGTTTCATATGCTGGCGTAAGGGTCAGCGGCCATAACTGTTACTGTTACGAAAAGGGGGCTTTCCCCCCCTTTATGCTTGCTGTATATCTGCCATCAAGGTGTAGATAGGCATGCAGATTAGGGAACAGGGCAGAGGAAGCCACATTACAATCAGCAAAGCTGATCGTAATCTTTAGAGTAGGAATCTGGACATGTAAATGACGAGTAAGGGTTTTGGCTCACAGCATTCAGAATGACCCGGTCAAGGATCATAATACATGTAGTAGTGATCTTTTCCCAGACAAAAAATATTTTATATTATATAATTTTTTGGGACAAAAATTAAAAACCAAATACAAAATTCCGAAGGGCCAAAAAAATTATGAAAATTAGATTTTTTTTTTTTTTTAGAAGCCGGCAGCAGGGGAAAAAGCCGCCTTTTTAGCTCAATCTGACCGCAAAAAGCCGGCTATTGAAAAAGCCGGCAAAAACCCTTCTTTTTAGCCGGGTCTAAGACCCGGCTAGAGAGACCCGGGGTTTGCGTTCAGATTGCCAAAAAAAGCCGGGGTTTTCATGAAACCCGGCAATTTCATGAAAACCCTGGCTTTTAGGTGGTAATCTGAACGGGTATTAGGGTGTTTTAGAATTTAGAGCTTTAGAAGATAAAAGTTAAGAAATCGGAAGCATTACTTATTATTTAGGGCTCTATTTACCTTCCGTTTCATTCCCTCCTGAACATAGCTGCTCCGGGCTCGCTTGTGATCGCAGTTTCCTTTTTAAAATGTACAAATACTCACCCCTCCAGCGAGGTCCCGCGATGATCTTGGCGCACCTCACAGGCCACTTCATTCATATTTCATACGAATGAAGTCCTGGGCATGCGCAGAGACTACATTGCGGGACTTAGAAAATGTCAAGTCCCAATATGAAAAACACTGCGCATGCACAATGTCTTCATATCGGGTCTGAAATCTTCAGAGCCGGCCACGTCTCCCGGAGAGGTGAGTTTATCTTTTTTCTTATTTTTTTTTACAGGTTTTAATGTTTTTAATGTATTAGTTTATTTTTTTTGCTTAAAATACAATTACATTGTATTTTACATTACATTACATTACTGCATACTTCTTCATGCCAACGGTGTCCCCATACATGACCCCCTTTTCCTCCCCTTAATAACAGCTATTAGGGGGGAGAAAAGGGGGGGATATGGGGGAGATCGCTGGTATGAAAGCACTAGATGGCGTTATTTTATCCCTCAGAACAGAATGATAATCTCCGCTCCGAGGGTTTGTAAATTGTATGAAGTGTCGGCCCACATTAAGAACAACGGGCCGGCAAAGAAATATGAAGTCTCTGTGCATCGTCATGGAAACAGCAGATTTCCATGACGATAGCATTTTTGTAATGGGTAAGTTCTTCATTTTTAAGTGATAATGTTCGTTTTACTGTGAAAACAGGCATTAGGACCTAAAAATGAAGCTTGTAAATATAGCCCTTAATGAGAAATATTACCAGCAGTGAGAAGAGATATGGGGCTGATTACCACCAGGCTGATGTTGTGGTCTTTGCAAAACTGCTTCAAGATTGTAGGATTACTGGTTAACACCGCTGTAATGTGAAAGAAATTCATGTTAGAATGACGCTGCACATACATTACACCCCATCATACATGCATTTGGTATCTCGGGTCATCATACAAATCTATTCAGATTTTAAAAGAATGAACTATTAGCTTGCCAAACATTGGGCCGGATCCAGAACTACGTCCGTCTTCCATAGACGGACGTAGTTCAATAAACAATAGCTAATGCGCATGCGTAGTAGCTATTGTACGTAATCTGCGCATCGGTTCGATACGTAGATTGCGTATATGCGGTCTTTTTACTGCATGCGCAGTAGTAAAAATCACTGGAAGACCGCATTTACGCAATCTACGGAAGAAAAAGATACGTAGATTACGTAAAAAAATTACTACGCATGCGCAGTAGTAAAAATCGCTAAACATCGGACCTATATGTTATAAGTCCGGTACTCAGAACATGGGCCACAGTTTGTTGAATAAGTATCTATTAAAAATGCTCTTTATAAAAGTATTGTTAAAAGTCATTTAAGTGGAAATAAATGGTATAATAAGGTTTGTTTGTAAACTAAAAATGTGTTTAAATAGTTGTTTTATGAGGGACTGGAAACAGAGCTTGAAAACAAGAGGAACACAAATGGAAAGTTACAAAACTATGTTTAATGACAAGTGATTTTTATTTCATCTGTTGCAAACATTATTAGAGTTGAGAGGTGATGTTTCCTAGCACAAGTCTAATAAACAACAGTTTAAAGTAAAGCTGGTCAGTATCTGTGTATAATAATCAAAAGCAAAGCATTCTCCTTGCATGCAAACAATAAGATTATTTGACATCCCCTAAAATTCAACATGGTTTTTCCCAGGTGTAGACTTCCACCAGATTACCTCTTATCTTTAAACTCTAGATTCGGTCTATTGCTCTTAAGTGTAGATGGGTCAAATCTGCAATCAAGCTGAAGCGCGCTGATGGCGAAGGATGCCAAATTTTGTAAAATAATATCTAGGACAGTGATGGCGAACCTATGACACGCGTGTCAGAGGTGACACGCCAAGACATTCTGACTGACACGCAGTCAGTCTTTGCATGTCACATGTCTTTGCATGTCACCTCTGACACGAGTCGGCGGCGATCAGCGGGGTAAGTGGTGGGGAGAGGCGGTATCAGCTGCAGGGGATATGGCTGATAACGCCACTCTCCCCTGCAGCACCTAATTGGATCAAAATGATCCAATCAGATACTGCAGCCTAGGACACAGTGAGTGACGTTGCGTAACCTAGGTCATGCAGCGTCAGAGCGGGAGGAAGAGAGAGGCGACGCAGAGGAAAGCAGAAAGCAAAGGTAAGTTTATTTTAGGTTTAAATTATTTTAAAAAAAGGTTGGGCACTAATAAAGGGGGCAAAAAGGCTGGGAACTAATTAAGGGGGCAAAAAGTGCCAAAGGCTGGGCACAATAAGGGGACAATAAGACTGGCCACAAAAATGCTGTGCACAATAAGAGGACAAGACTGGGCACAAAAGGGCAAAAAGGCTGGGCACAAAAAGGGGATAATAAGGCTGGGCACAAAAGGGGGCAAAAAAGGCTGGGAACTAATATAGGGGGCAAAAAGTGCCAAAGGCTAGGCACAAAAGTGTAAAAAGGCTGGGCACAAAAGGGCAAAAAGGCTGGGCACAAAAAGGGGACAATAAGACTGGGCACAAAAGAGCAAAAAGTCTAGGAACTAATAAGGGGCAAAAAGTGCCAAAGGCTGGGCACAAAAGGACAAAAAGTCTGGGCACAATAAGAGGACAATAAGACTGGGCACAAAAGGCTGGGCACAATAAGGGAACAATAAGAGTACAAAAAGGCTAGGCGCTAATAAAGTGGGCAAAAAGGCTGGGCACAAAAGGGGAAAAAGGCTAGGAACTAATAAAGGGGGCAAAAAGTGCCAAAGGCTGGGCACAAAAGGGCAAATAGGCTGGGTACAATAAGGTGACAATAAGACTGGGCACAAAAGGGCAAAAAGGCTTGGTACTAAAAGGTTGGGCACTAATAGAGGGGGCAAAAAGGCTGGGCACAAAAAAGGGGACAATAAGGCTGGGCACTAAAGGGCAAAAAGGCTGGGCACTTAATAAAAGGGGCAAGAAGTGCCAAAGGCACTTAAAAATGTAACTCTTTCTTTACTAGGGCTGCAAATATCAACAAATTATGGATATTTCTAGAAGTGACGCCACCCGAGGTAAGCTAGATTATTTTCCGAATTTTGACACACCGCACTCAAAAGGTTAGCCATCACTGATCTAGGAGATTGTGATAGAGCTATCAAGATGCTGCACCAAAAAGGAGTGTCCTGAATCACCAAAGAGGAGTGTCCTAAATCACCAAAGAGGAGTGTCCTAAATCACCAAAGAAGAGTGTCCTGGGAATAGCTCCACCCATGGGTGTGTCTAGCACTGACAGGAAAACTATAATCAATAAAAAGTCAGCCTCAGTATTTTTGATTGTTATATTGTCAGTGAATAAATGCTTTCAGTATTTTTGTGGAGACTGTGAATAGGAACTGCTGACTGCTTCATCTTTATAGAGTAGGTAAAAGTAGGTGGTACTGCAGCTGATTAACAAGAGACTAAAGTGTATTGTTCCTTTCTGTCTTCATTATTATAAGTCATGTTGTCTTAGATAACTAACAATATGATTACATCTTGGAACCCTTTGAGAATGGTCGACTCCATAGACCTCATCGCAAGGAAATAGGAGACAATTTCTAAATTTGGTCATCATACCACAATGATTTCTGGAACTAACTCAGGGACATCAGGGAGATTGCCAACACTTCAGGGAGCCAGAGAGATCACCCACTCTTCAGGGAATCTCAGGCAGAGTTAGCAACTATGGTTATTGTATTACAGAGAACATCCTACTTACCTGATTTACATACCTTCCCACTATCAGGCGTTTGTTCATTCCCTGGAGCAAAGAGAACTTGTTTCACATGGACTGATTGTGCCAGCTTCCAGCAAAGGCTTTCCTCACTGGCACCGCTGCCAATAACCAGTATTCTGTCAGTCATCTTTCTATATGTAAGAGGTAGAGAGACGGTGCATCAGGCATAATTCATATCATATACCGTGTTGCTAGGCCCATGTCCAAAGCTGGCAAGACAGGACAATATTTTGTAATTTATAGAATAAAAGTGATGGAAAAATTGAATAAGACCCAAGTTCTGGTTACTGTGTTTCTGCAATTATACCTGGGTCCTGGATGGCTGGTCTCAGGAGATTTCTAAGACATCACACATGCACAGTGTTTTTCCTGTCAAGGCTTAGAAACTTTCAAAGTCCAAAAACAAAGCCACTGCGCATGTGCCACCCAGTGGTGGAAGATAGCCGGGGCTTCGGAAACTGGCGGGAATTTCTGAATATAGCACCCGGCTCGCCGGAAAGGTGAGTGTTAGTAAGTAAAGATGTTATATTTTTTATATATATATATATATTTTTTTTTCTAATTAACGCTGGAAGCTTTCATAATAGTAAATGGTACCCCAAATGGGGTGTGGGTCCCCGCTAAGAACGGCGCTATTTTGAAAGGGCCGTTCTCTCCCAGCCAGTTTCGAACTGGCTGGAATATCCTTATTCCTC
>WWET01004659.1:46434-63661 GCA_011038615.1 Limnodynastes dumerilii | reverse complement strand
CCCCCCCGCCTCGATCATCTTTCCTGCAGACGTGTTTTGGCTTCATGAAAATAGTTTTATTCTTCTCTACATGGAGCAGAGCAGACAAGGAAGTTAGTAATTGCTCATCTATAAGGGAAACAATGCTACCTATGGTTTGGTTTACAGTTGTTTGTTAACTCTGGTATTTTGCCTGGAAGGGAAGTAACTATAAATGAGCCAACAGGAACATTCCTCTCTGAGTTTTTTTCTAGTAAAGCTGGGCATACACCAGGACGATTATCGGTCCCAGCAGGGGGTGGGCCGATAAACAGGACGATTTCCCGCTAGGGAAATGTCCCGTTATCGGCACCATACATCTCCTCTTCTGAGACCGATAATGCTAGTACTAGCATGGCTAGTACTATACTGCTCTAACAGCTTTGAAGGTAGTACATAGTTATACAGCAGCTGTTATTGCAGGCAGTAATACAGACAAGAATCACTTGAAGCCGCACTTCACACAGCGCAGTTTCAGCTGATCCCTGTCTGTACTACTCCCTGCAATAGCCGCTGCTGTATATCTATGTACTACGAGGTATGTCTATAAAATAACGAGACTGTGATTCCACCTAGTAAACAAAGCAGTCAGAAGTGGTTATAACGGCACATGTATTGACCATGAACATGTGGCAGAATGGGTTCCAGAAGGCACAACAGTTACCGGTGTTGTTGTAACAGTGACCGGCGTTGTTATAAGGAAGGTTTGAAAAAAGCTGAGAGAGAGTCAGAAAAAAACGTCCGTAACTGTGGAAAAATGGTTTCATTCTTCACCAGGACAATGCGCTGCTCACACAACACTTTCTGTGACCAACAATCACATTATTACACTTGAACATCCTCCATATTTGCCTGATTTAGCACCTTGTGACATTTATCTTTTCCCAAAAGTTAAATCAGTGCTTAAAGGGAAACATTTTGAGTCAGTTGAAGGAAACGGCAGATATGAAACAAGTGACAGAAATTGATTTGCTCCATGCCTTCCACCAGTGGAAAACTAGACTACAGCGATGTATTAGTGCAACTGGGGAGTATATTGAAGGGGACGAGCATCACATTTGTAATACCAATAAATAAAAGTGAGTTATTTAATCAGTCTCATTATTTAATAGACATACCTTGTCTGCTGCTCTGACAGCTATAAAGTATAATTTCACAGCTGTCAGAGCAGCTTTGTACATAGATATACAGCAGCAGCTTTGAAGAATAGGGAGCCATTCAGCTTACTCCCGATTTAAATCAAACGTAGAAAGATAAAAGCGTTTCTGGTTTATATGATGTTTGAAAAACTGATCCTGGCCACTAACTACAGCGATTATTTGCCCGATCACCCGATAATTGGATATGGCCAGCTTTACTGTGGATTACAATAATCCTTATTTTATTCCAAAGAAGATACTTTCCCAAAAGACGGTAATTTACAGACGTAGGCTACTTATGATCTACATAATATATCGTTATTATATCTTCTTTGTGGACCAGGTTTACTCAGTTACACAAATATCTGTCACAATGAATGAGTTCAGCAAAGTTATAGAGGATGATTGAAATCTCGCTGGCCCACCGAAACTAGTCATCATCGCGCTTCTGTTCCAGTTGTTTTAACAGGCAAGCAAGGGACCGTGAGGTGACTTCACTGGTCGCCCCAGCTGCTCCTACATGGGAATCCGGTCTCCAGCTCCCAATATCTAGTTGTCCCGGTGACTGGTATAGGTCAAGCCCTGCACTAATGTAATGAGAGGCAGCCTCGGATGGTTGAGGGTTTTCTATAGTTCCTATAGGACGATGCAGTAATTGTGCCTGATTAGAATGTCTCCCTCAGTTTTTCTCAGGGTGGTGGATTATGATCGATGCAGCCGTCGTGTATCCTAAACAGGAGGAGTTGAACCATGCCTTCCACACGTGTGGCGTGTTCTCTACGGTGGCGTTCTTCATGTAAGTCCGTGCTGAATACCTGGCAGCGTTTCTGCTATATACCCTGCATACATTCATTCACCACAAGCTGGCCACACACTTACCGTTATCGGGCTGAGGGTATGGCAGACTTGTGATTGTGGATCCGGATGCAGCTATTGATTGCATTACAATCATAATTTAGGATCTGGTCCCAGATCACTTTATATTCAGATCCTGGGTTTTAATTTCCATTGTTAGGAAATCTGATCAGTACTCAGTATCCTTGTATCAATCTAATACCTCACTACTACCTACAAGGCTCTCTCCTCCTCCACTGCTCTTTACCTCTCCATCCACAATCCCTCCCGTCCCCTATGCCCTGCTGTGTACTGCCACCACCTGTGAACGAACTCTCACTCCTGCATCAAAGTCTTCTCCTGAGCTGCCCCCCACACTAGACCTACCACAACCTATCAGGCTATCCAACACCCTTCAAGCCTTCAAATGCACCCTCAATACCCACTTCTTCAGATTAGCCTACCCCTTCTCCACCTAACCCATCTACCTTCATCTCTGTGTAGTAGAGCTCTCTATCCTCCTGTCATCACTAACTGACCCCACCACATCCCCCTCCTATCGCTGCCCCTCTCTTCTACAGCCTCATCCTACATTGTACTGTATTGTCATTATATCTTACCCTGCTTTTTGTTTTATATCTGTCTGAACTCATTTTTTGCACTGTACTTGTGCTTTAGTTACTATTTTGCACCCCTATGAATTGTTTGTACTGTAAGTTGTATGGCGCCACAGATACTGTATGGCACCATATAAATAAACGTTAATAATAATCATAAATACACTAAATACGGCTATACAGAACACAGACTGCTGTAACTTATGTGCTAATGATCCTTTCATGTTCCTGTCTGTTCTGTGATTCTGTAAAGTAAATATTGTCCGCTATGCCGGTGACCTTGTGTGTTGTTCAGCATGTTGTGTGCTTGAAGGTGGACTTTATCAGATTGATAACAGCGATTCAGAGTTGTAAACATTCCTTCGTTATCCCTAGAACGTGTATGTGATAATATAAAGATATATGAAAAAACAGGCACTCAGCCTTTAAATAACACTGGTGGTAAGTCAACGTAACATAAATAAAAGGGATGTAGGTAACGGCACGAAAATATTGTCATTTATGAATTAAACAGCAAAATGCAGCAATGTTTCAAGACGCTGCGTTCCTGTTCAAGCTTTGTGTTTAGCGGTGAGGTTGCCAAATGTATAACTATGATGTCCCTTAGATTGGGGATCGCTGCGCTTAGGGACCCATTCGCATAGACAAGGGATCTGGGCCTATGTGCGTTCTGTAAAAGTCACTGTGAGGAGCATTGATTCACAAGGCTCTGTTGTAACACACACAATGGATAAGGGCGTCTAATACAGTCACACTACATGGAGCACTGCTAGATAGGCAAATGCCATATGCATAATCCTGCTAGACAAGGGAACACCATGTACCAGATCATAATGCCTATCTGCTATCCAGTGCAGGCACTGCGTGGAGCCCTGCTAGACAAGGGAACACCATGTACCAGATCATAATGCTTATCTGCTATCCAGTGCAGGCACTGCGTGGAGCCCTGCTAGACAAGGGAACATGATGTACACATTCATAATAACTAACTGCATTCTAATATAGACATTGCATGAAGCACTGCTAGACAAGGGAACATGATGTACACATTCATAATGTCTACCTGCCATCTAATACAGGCACTGCATGAAGCACTGCTAGCAAGGGAACACATATACACAATCATGATAATGAATTGCCATCTAATATAGACACTGCTTAGAGCACTGCTAGCAAGGGAAGACATATACACAATCATAATGACTATCTGCCATCTAATACAGGCACTGGGTGGAGCGCTACTTAGGGGCCCTAAACATGCTGCATGATCCTGTGTCTATACTACGTAGAAAGTTTTTTAATCCCATTTGCAATGTGTAATGATGTGTTGTCTGTTATCATTATTATTACTCTCTTTTTTCCACTGTGATTCATCTGTCAGATATGTTCTGCCTAAAGGCAATAACCTGTTCTGTAAGTTTCTGACTCACATCTAAGTACTGTCACCTGTCCCAACAGGATCAACGCCGTGTCTAATGCACAGGTGAGAGGGGACAGCTACAGCGATGGCTGTTTGGGAAGAACAGGTGAGTCATGTGATCTACGTGACATTTTCTGCTCCATGTATCACAGTGCTGGGGGTATAGTTTAGCTACTGTTATTGCTGTAGCACCTCAAGAGGAACGGATCCAGATTAAAGAGTCGTTGCTAATGCTGCTACGACATGCGATGGCAGCAGAGGTATGCTATTAGAGCACCGCGCCATCCTAATTTCCGTGTGTTAGGGGGGTCCACTACTCTTGCATGTAAGTGGATTATGGACCTTTACTTTTAGGCACCAGCCCCACAGATGATGGGGTCAGTGCGTATATAAGGATCGTGCGAAAGAGCTGAATGTGCGATTTAAATACCCCCCCACCATGCAGATCCATGTATCTGCTGCAAGTCGCAAGCGTGTGCAGAAGAACAATACCGGCCACAAATCTTCAATCTGGATCCAGTGCGAAATTATTGGCTAAACTACTGATAAGCGACATTACACCTGGTAACGCTGGTTGGAAGGGATCAAGATATATTGAAGGTCTGTGACTAGGAAATGTTTGCCCTGCCAGTTCACTGAGTTAGAAGATCGACCTGTGAGTGCATCAGTATATATTCATTGACAGGTTTTTATATAGTGCTATCAGCTTGCGTAGAGCTTTACAGAGGATATTTCACATTCACCTCAGTCCCATTGGAGCGAGATTCTAAGTTCACACACACACACACACACACACACACACACACACTAATATATTCAGCAGTCAATAAACCTACCAGCATGTTTTTGGAGTGTGGGAGGGAACCGGAGCACCCGGAGGAAGCCCAAGCAGAAACAGGGAGAACATACAAGATAAGGCCTAGTCTGGGAATTGAACTCATGACCTCAGCACTGTGAGACAGTTCAGTGACAAAGTTTTACTCACTGAGCCACCATGCTGCCCCAGTAGTGGGGGGTATGAGAGAAATCAGACTCAGGATAGAGCAGGTAGGATAATGCAAGGGAGTGAGGAAGATAATGAAACATCAAGTGAGATTAAGAGAATGGGTCTGTGTATAGGAAACAGGAGCAAGAATGTATGTGTAATATATATATACACGCACACGCACACACGCAGAGGGTGCAGCAGATGAGGCAGAATGTGCAGTTGTAGAATGAGGGTCACAGAAGAGGCCCTAGCACTACATTGTAAAGCAGGCCTGTCCAATCTGTGGCTCTCAAGGTGTGGTGAAACTACAAGTCCCAGCATGCATTGTCCGGTATCGGCTATACGTATGCAGGTAGAGCATGGATGGGACACTTACTTTTACAACAGCTGGGTTGCTATAGGTTGGACAGGCCTGTTGTAAAGGAAAGGGTAAGACACAGAAGGGTTGATTCTTATGTACCTTTAGTTTGTGTAATAGTCTCCTCTGTCACACAGGAGCTCGGATCTGGCTGTTCCTTGGCTTCATGATGATGTTTGGGTCACTTATTGCTTCTATGTGGATTCTTTTTGGTGCCTACGTCACACAAAGTAAGTATCTCACGTATTTTATCGCCAGCACGCGGCCGGGGTGATGTAAAAATGCAGGTGTTTAAAGACTGATGAGGACAGGTTGTCTACATTATGTGAATATGTATATGCAGGGTGTGCAGGGAGTGTGGCTGCTACGAGGTCTGGAGGAGAGGAGGGTCTGTGGCAGACGCTCCCCCTGCACTGTAAGCAAGCAGTTACTCTCATCCCTGATAAATGCTGATTTATCTATAACCATGTTCTGTGTCCTCCTGTGTCTATTCCTTAGATATCAACGTGTACCCGGGGTTGGCTGTGTTTTTCCAGAATGCGTTAATATTTTTTAGGTAAGTTTTCTGTTTAGCTCTGTTAGAAGTTGCTGTAATCATTCTACATCATTTCTCCAGTTTACCCAAGAAAAAGACCAATCTGTACGTAAAATGGCAGGAAAAAATAAAAGTAAGATTGCTTTTGCTTTTCTTTCACGGTTTTGGCGGATGTGCGCTCTCCTTACACATACCACCTGTGTCCGCCCCTCTCCTGCCGCTGGCCAGCGTACCCCTGGGACGCCCGGCTCATTGGTCTATACCCCCCCCCTTGGCTCTCTTGGTAATGCGAGGAGGAATCACAGCCTTTTGTATAATAGATTATGCTGCAGATTTTGGATCAGAACAATCCTGTCATTCATTTCCTTCTGTTCTCTTGCAGCACTCTCATCTACAAGTTTGGAAGGACAGAAGAACTGTGGTCCTGAGATCGAGCCCTGTCCTTGATGAATGTTATGTCATTTTGTTTTTAAACATATCGGTCTCCTCTTTTACTCGTTCTCCTCACAGTCGGCCTCGGTTCATTGGTTTATTTATGTTCAGATTGCTGCAGAGTTTGAGTTCTTAAACATTGCATGATATTGTACTTCAAGCAAATTAGCGTCCTCTCCGTCACTTATACGCCAAAACACTGATGCCAATAATTCACTGTTGCTGTGTTTAGATGCGTCTGCGCCGTGTTTTATTTTCCCTCAATAGGAGACTTTTATAACCTCTGCTCCAGAGGAGGCGCTGTAACGCGTATCAATGAATCCGTTCTTCTTTGCCGTCGGTGTTCACTGAACTGTATTTTATATCTGTTGTTATCGCGACATTGTATTGAATATTGTCATGGCGACATGTTTATTTGCTATTACAATAATTCCGAGTCCTGACTAGTAACCGGGAAAGCGCAGCAAGCACGGGACCGTAAAATGTGGCACCGGGGAGAGTAAACGTTAGGTTGTTGAGTTTAGAACTTTCGGTATTGTACCCGTCCTGAAATAACATTTTTCTAAATTCGATTCCTGCCGGCAGTGTATTAGTCTACATTATGTCTTTGGCTGTATCACTGTCGAAAATAGCAATTGCCGGAACAGCATCTGCATCCCCTAGGTTGTTCGCTGCAGCGTTTTCCAGTGTTTCATGTATAAATGCAGTTTTAAATGCTGCTGTCAAACGAGACATAGGCAACCTGTGTTACTCCAGGTGCTGTTCAACTACAAGTCCCATCATGCTTTGCCAGGTATTAGCTATGCCTAGACTGTTAGAGCATGCTGGGATTTGTAGTTTCACATTCATTTTTAGCATTGTGCACTGATGTCACTTATGTGTTTCTGTTCTGATCTGAGGACGGTCTGCCTGCCACCCCTGCGGCGATGACACACGTATGAAAGCTGTCCCTCTGAGTGTCACTGACCGCTCCGTGGACTTGCTCTGCTTTTAGATCGATGTCACATTTCTATTTTTTCCTATTTACATGCTGACATTTCTTAAAACTCTTTTATTTATATGGATGTATATGGCTTTTTAGATACCGCTATGAGTTTTGTTTTGCTGGGTTTAGACGCTTATCATTCATATTTTTTTATTATATTAAACGGATTTCAGTGGGTCTTTCCGCTTGTTGTTCTAGCTAGCTCTGCAAGCAGCCCCCCCTAGTGCAGTAATATTTCATACATTGGAACTACCTAACTTTAAAAGCCATTTTGAGTAAATCAGAATTAAATCACATGCTTGTTAACAGTCAATCAGTAGTTGCTTAAAAAGCAGCCACAACATCTATAGGGGTGGAGTGTCACATTATAGAGATATTAAATAGAGACATAGCATACAGTGGTCTATATGATTAGAGCATGCTGATTGATGTAGACCCTGGACATATAGTGGCAGCGTGACCTATGTAATCCTGACACACCCTATACACTGGACAGCCTGTGCTTCAGGCCTTCTGCAGCAAAGAACTATTGATCCTGCATGAGACTTAGAATATTAGTTCAATGCACTGAATAACTTTGTCAATTGTACTACTGATGTGTTTTAAAGGACGGTTAGTATGGAAAGCAATTGTAAAATGTATTTTCTTTTGATGTTCAAGTACCGGTCTTGTTCATTTTAAACTTATCGCTTATACAGTGGAGGCAGCCATTATTGTGTGAACCGTTAATTCACAGGGGCGGGTGGCGGGGGCGGATTCGCTATGAATTACAGGAGAGATGTGAAACGATGGTGATGGTCACCTGTATCACGGCTCCTTTCTGTGCTGTTGTCATAATTATCTCTAAGAGCTGGTAAGACATGGTATTTTATCATGATAAAAGTAAGTATAAACTTATTATCAATATAAAAATAAACTGTGTCCCATTGGAGGGTTAGCGGGCCCATGTGTGTTAGCCTCCGGGTGTATCAGTCCATCTCTGAATTAAAGGTTGCATTTTCCTGAATAAACTATTTGCCTACAACATGGCTGCCTCCAGTATGTTAAGTGTTAAAGGTACTCGCACAAGAAATGTGTTTTTTATTGGGCAATGTGGTCACACTTGCACACAAGGAATCTGGTTTGTGGAGTAATTGCGTGCTTGGCTTCCTTAGTGTCTATGGACAAGATTCATACCTAAGAAATTTCGGCTTCTTAGGTGTGTAGTATTAGGTATGTACCTACTGCGCTTGAGCAGTAGTACATTTACACAGTCTACGTACCAGTTAGTTCTCTGTGCGCAGTTTCCTTCTTAAGAAGGAAACTACACACTGTTAGTTAAGGTAGCCCTGTGGCACTCAAGTGCCTAAAGGTACCTAAGAAGGGGGGGGGCGGGTTAGGGGGCAGCATGAGTGAGTTAGATGTGGATCTGTCCGCACCTAACTCACTCTTAGGTGTGAATATGGTCTTTTTGTCCATTGGAAGCAGCCATTTTATGGGCTAAACCAGTTCCCCTACCTCAGTGAGACCACTCATAGCGTGAATCCAGACATTCTCTCAAAATGGCCGCCTCCACAGCTCTTGCTCAACCGCTGGATTTTAAATGTGTTTAAAGAGGAAGTATTGTTTGGGTTATTTATGACATTCATATTAGTATAGGTCCTGCTTTTCATTTTACTGCTAAAAATGCATAGGGTTTGCTAAATAGTTGTTGCCAGTTCTACTTATGTGATAATGGACTGCATTATACCAAAACTATATTTGTAACCTATATTCAACCATTGAAGCGTCTGTTTGTTTTTAGTCGGCCATGTTAAACAGTCTGGTCAAAACAAAACATGGATACTTCCTCTTTATAAAGGTTGTCCGTCTGTATTTGGGACGTCCCATCTAATAGCAGAGATGGGGGCTGTTTCATCAGCGAGCAGTAACAATCTGGTAATGACTGAGGCCTAGACATAGGATATGAAGCCTCGAGTGGAGTCCTGTGATCTGAGAGCTCAATTAGTCATTATTTTGTGCTGAAAATATATTTCCTGTATAATAAACCATATGAATGAGAATGGGTATCTGTGCTTTATTGCAGTAGTGTGTATAACAAGAATAGCCCTGCGTCGTCCAACATGACCTGTATCAGACACCAGTTTTAAACCTATTTTAAATGTGTCATCAGAATACACTGGTGGTTATTATTTTCCTATAGGTTTGTATAATAGACATCTGCACGATCTTACATAATGTAGAGCTTGGGAATATCAGTGCACCTTAACCTCTGCTGCTGATAACCTACAAAAGAAGTCTACAGATCTCCTAAAACAGAACCAATATGCAAAAAAAAAAAAAAAGAGGATGGGTTGTGGGAAATCAGGCATGATGTGGAGACAAGCTGAAGCTATCGGTCCTGGAATGGAGGCTCTGGATCCCTCTGCTGGCTGTCTAACGCGTTTCAGGCTAACATGTCACTTTTTAAAGTCCTGTGCAGCAGTGATGCTTCCTTCGGATATATGCAATTGTTTCAATGGTAGTAATGTATTCGCTGTTAGTGAGTGGCTCATGATTACTATAGAGGAAAGGCTTAACCCTTTGTGGCTGAAAGAAGTTAACCAATACTTCCAACATTAATTACATAGAAGAAGAGTAGGGGGAGAAACAGATTCTCTGCTCCCATAACAATACCTCTGCACAGTGGGCATCTTATAACAGATTCAATAGTGGGGATCATAATATGTACAAAGTAATGCAATCCGATGGTGTGAATTGCTTATTCTTAAAGTATCACATCGGTAATAGTATTTAGACAGAGACTAGGGCTAGTTTATTCTGCAGCCAATTAACCCGCTATCATGTTTGTCATGAATGTGGGAGGAAACCCACACAGATACGGGGAGAACATACAAACTCCACACAGATAAGGCCTAGTCCGGGAACTCATGACCTCAGTGCTGTGAGACACAAGTGCTACTCACTGAGCCATGTTCTAATAGTGAAACAACCTATTGAATATCAGCTTTTATGTTTAGTCAGAATATAAAAATGAATTCTGAAAAATACGCTCCCTACGTTCCCATAGTAAAACGCAACTGAAAATAAGACTATTCTGGTATATCTAATAGGACCTTATTGAACTTTCTTTAAATGCGCAACTCGAAGACGATGAGATTTCCGATCTGAATAAAGAAATACATAACTTGGTTTAGAATGTCGGTGAATTAAACCGCAGCTCCTATTCTCATTACACCCTTTCCTGGTATGGAACCTGGACCCTGTTTTACATGTTTTATGTGATTTTATGTTGAATAACCTGTTATGTATTTGTGTGACTAATAACCAGTCATACTTTTCTCTGTCTATTCCCACGTGTTTACCTCACGCAAGGGGAAGCCATTATAGGTTCCTGCAACGTTATCTGCAGTCCCATTCCCTTTCATATGAACTTGTGGTGTGGCTCATGATCTATTCACTAGTTTATATTAGAGGTTTTATATCATGTTTATTAGAAGGTATTATTCCAGCCCTTCCCATGGCAGAACCTCAGCGCTGGATTTCCCACAACCCAAACCCTATTTTATCTGCAAATTGGTTCTGCATAATCTTAAATTGGGTACAGGCTACAGGTTTTACACGATTATTGATCCAATCAAACGCTTACGGAGTGTTTGCCACAATGCCGCGTTAGTGTGTACACTATCACGGTGATGCTTTATCTTGTCAAAATACGTCCTTTATATGGAGCAATTTAAACCTAATCATTTTTCAGATCGAAAAAACAAACAAACCACACAATAATGAAAACATGCCAGTAAATAATGTTTATACATGAAAATAAAATCACTTTATTGTGTGAAATGTATGCAGTGTGTGCCCAGCTTTACTCTTGTACCTGATTCACACTTAAGAACGCGTTAGGTTCTTAAATATGCAACTAATAGCGAGGCCACTCCCTCGCCACGCCCCCCGGTTTTCAGGTTCTTAAGACACTTACCAGTGCCATAGGGCTCCCTTAACTGTAGGTTTGCATTTGTGTGCGTAGGGCGTCTAATTACGAACTTGTCTGCATAACCGAGCCTCCTTTTGCTCATTTAAATACCTCTCCGCCCAATCTTCGTATCTGCCGTGTTAGTTACTGCAAACCTAGCGATTTTAGGTGCGTAATGTTGAATCACGGCATTTGCATTCCTAAGTTCAACGTAAATAGCGTATAAAAGTGACCATGCATTCGCAGTATATACCTTCTTAGAAATACGCATTTTAAACAACACAGATTCTTAACTGTGAATCGGGGTCCATTGTCTTGATTTTGGGACATTTCAGGAAAAATAAATAAATCAGCATTATTGTGAAAACTGGGAATTGCCTGATGTCGTAGAAAAGAACAATGGGCCGGATCCAGAACTACGTCCGTCTTCTATAAACGGTCGTAATTCAATAAACAGTAGCTACTGCGCATGCGTAGTAGCTATTGTATGTAATCTGCGTATCATTTCGATACGTAGATTACGTATATGCGGTCTACAAGATGGAAGACGGACGTAGTTCTGGATCCGGCCCCATGTGTGTTGCACAGGTATACAATTAATGGAGCCATACCACGGGTGCTACTATGATCCAAACATAGCAAGACAAACAAAAAGAAGCAATTAAACTCCAAAGGATCGTTTTAGTGCACTCCAAATTAACCATCCATGAATTCTCAGTCTCCTTTTAAAAACCATTAATTTCAATAATTATTCCTTACTGGTATAGCTCTAATTTATTAAGCGGTCTAAGTGAAAAAGGAACATTGGAAAAAACAACATTTTGTTTTAGTGTTGCTATTTAAAATTCCAAAAACCCTAATATATATCGGGAAATTAATACTTTTAATAGATTTTATAGATATTTGTATATATATCTCAGACGCATTAGAAAAGAGTGAATAAGCTCTGGGTGATATGTTTTTATTTCATTTTAAGTCTTTTGGCTTAACATTTTATATATTATTACATGTTCTAATAAATTGTCGCATAGTATTTTTAAATCAGAGGCGGAACTACCATTGGTGCAACAGGTGCAATGGCATCGGGGCCCATGCTGATACAAGGGCCCACAGCCATCATCACTGCGCCTTCGAAGATTCCCACCAGGTTACCTGGGATATCATCAGGGCCAAACCATATTTTTTGCACCTGGGCCCACAGCTCGCTAGTTCCGCCTCTTCCCTCTCACTACCCTAACCCTCCCTTCCTGGCAGCCTGACCCTAACCCTCCCTACCCCGCACAAAGAGTTTACTCACCTGTTCCAGGTCCGGCAATAGCAGCGGCGGAGGGATATCGCAAATTGCGAAATCGAATGGGTGACTTACCCATTCATAAAAAAAAAGTCTAAATAGGTAAGTATTCGAAAAAGGGACATCCGAAAGGAACTTTCGGATGTCCCTTTTTTGGAAATTAGATTTTCTTACCGGAGAGTGTAACCATCAGAACGCAGATGTAAAAAAGGTTAAACTGTAATTATATATTGGGCTTTGACTCTATATGATTACTGTACTACACATGGTTTTTTAAAACTAGCGTTGAGTAGTCCTACCATATATGGCTATTGTACAGATATGGAATATGCTGCTGTATTGTGTGGTTGGTATGTTTTTAGAGCATGGTAAATAATTTTCAATATAAATATATATATATATAAGCCATTCTGCACCTCACCGTTATATGCAGTAGTGTCCACACACTGAAACACTACTGTGCATGTGCATGGGTCGAGAGCACACCTGCTCCTCTCATGCAAGATGGCGATGCCGGGTCCCTCCTCTGCCACCTAGCAACAACCAGTAGCAGGAAAAAGAAGGAGGGACCTGCCTGCATCATCTGTCTCACAGCGCCCAGGAACCCCTCACCACATTGACAGCTCTCCTTACCACACTGGCAGTTCGCCAGAACGCATTTACGCAATCTACCTAAGAAAAATATATGTAGATTATGTAAAAAAAATGACTACGCATGCGCAGTAATAAAAATCTATAAACACCGGACGTATATGTTTTACGTCCGGTACTCTGAATATGGGCCTGAATAAAGATGGTGAAAATGTCTCACTTGTATTATTAATCTTGAAAGTATTCCCTAAAATGCAGGAATCATTAAGGTAATGGGCTGTAGTAGCATCCATGTCATTATCTTGGTCTTAGCCTGCTATCATAATGCTATCATAATGGTCAGAGAGCTGCCTAACTGAGTTACATCTAGCTAGATAACAACTATCAGACCTTTTAAATGTGTCTAAACACATGAGCACTGAACACAATGAAGCGTTACAGCATTAGTCATGACCAGAAATGGTTCTCGCAGTATGACTCATGTGCTATAAAGTAGAACATGGGTTAATTCAATACATATTCTGGCAAAAATAAGACTTTATCCCCATCCCCCAGACCTTGGGCCATAGCAACCAATCAGATTCTAGCTCTCACTTTCCTATTATTTTCTAGAAAATGTCAGCTAGAATCAGATTGGTTGCTATGGGCAACATATCAACTAACAGCTGTATCCAGACTTCGTGCATTTTACGTACACACAGAGGTCTTGAATAATGCACGGAAGAGGGGAGCAAATTCCCCCATCACTCCCCTCTGTTGTGCATGTCCATAGAGCAACCATACATTTTCTGTGATATTCACAGATAATCATGGAATTCCTAAAAGCCCCCCCCTTCATCTACACTGTATGTCTAATCACGCCCTAGTATGCGGGATTTAGACATGCAGAATGCATGCACCGCCCGATGTATGAATCTCATTACGCAAGTGGCTTGTGTAAATCCCCTTGCGTTATTAAGTTATTAAGTCTGGGCATGGTCCTAAATCGGTCCAAATAATGAAACTGCTCTAAGGACCGGATTCAAACCACGTAGTGCATATATGTCCGGTGTTTACCGATATTTGATACTGCGCATGCGTAGTATCTTTTTTTTACCTAATCTACCTATCTTTTCGTTACATAGATTGCGTATATGCAGTCTTTAAGGGCCTGATCCAGAGCTACGATGCCCGGCGTTAATACGCCGGGTGTAAACGTAAGATCGTCTAAAAAGACGATCTGCACATGCGCCGGGCAGATGTTGCCCGGGTAGCTACGGTAACGCCCGATCCAGGATCGGGCGTCCATAGCAGCAGCGTAGTAACACTGGAGGGGGCGTTCCCCAACGTTACTATGCTGCAGTTAGTGTAGTAAGGCGGGGGAGGTAGGGTAATGAGGGTGGGAGGGCGGTGTTTGCGTTGCAACGCCGCCTGCTGGGAGGGTGGCGTGAGCGTAGCAACGCTGCCGTCCCAGCGTGTTAACACTCGCTTATGCCGGCTGAAGTTAAGGTAGCCTTCAGCCGGCATAAGCGAGTGTGAATACGCTGGGGCAAGGGGGAGTGTCAGGGGAGTGCTGCGATGTTACGCTGAGCGGTAGAACGCTCAGTGTAACATCGTAGCTCTGGATCAGGCCCTAACACCGCAATTATATTACGTAAAAAAGATACTACGCATGCGCAGAATCAAATATCGGTAAACACTGGGCGTATATGTAATACGTCCGGTGGTGTGAATACGGCCCTAAGTCACTAAACTCAGCTGCATCCTCCTTTATCTCCTGCTTGGGTCGTTTATTGATTATTCTGTGTCAAGTCTTTGCATCAACATAAATGCAAGTCAGATGTCATCTTCTTGCACACATTGTGTCAATATGAATTGCAGTAATTCTGCTGCGTAAGATAGTAATAAATAATGAATTATTACCATCCCTTTATAATGATGAAATAATCAAGTATGGTTAATAGACCTTTAAGCCACTTTAAAGTGCTCTTTCCACAGCCAATGTCATCTGGAGCAATGTCGTTGTTCTCCAGTAAGCACTTTGCTGCGTTGGTACGGCGTGTAATGATTCCATACATTATGGCTGGTATAAGTTAATCATTTGATAGATTTGACTATTATATTGTAGTTTCTCAGTAAATATGCACAAAGCTGATCGGAAGTCTTTAAATTGGTTTTAATAAACCATTGACGAAATGTATCCAAAAAGATTTAATTACATAGGTCCAGGGTTACCAATGCAGGCATGTTGGCTGGGAAGCGGGGACGCATTCAATCGGATGCCCCATTCCCAGATGAATTTGCAATCGCCATTCCACCCAACTTGCCGCAGATGCTTAAAATGTTGTTTATAGTTCTGCAAAAAATACAAACCAAGCTTCGGCTTCTTAGGTGCGTAGATTTCAGAAATGACCTACAACGCATGCATAGTAGGTCATCTACACAATCTACATACAAGTTAGGACTTTAAAGACCGCACAGGGTATTTTGGTTAGAAAGAGGTGGCCTAATGCCGCCTCTGGGAGTGTTTAGGTAGAAGTGAGAGGGGGAGGGATTTAGATTAGCCGGGGAGGGCGGGGTGAGAGGCAATGGGCCTGATCCAGACCTACGCCGAAGCGTATCGGCGTGCACTTTCCCAGACACTCCCCCCCTGTCCGGCGTATTATTCCTCGCTTACGCCGGCTGAAGGCTACTCTATACTAGCATTTGCGTAGTAATGGCGAGGAACGCCGTTACTACACTGATACCACGGACGCCTGATCCTATTGACTACGGACGCCCGATCTGCATTTCAGCCGATCTTACGCTTACGCCCAGCGTATTACCGCGGGTGAGTTAGGTGCGGACAGGGCCAGATTAACAATGGGGCTAATGGGACTACAGCCCCCAGGCCTCCATCTGAAAATAGGCCCTTACACACTGAAGTGCATACGGATGAATGTCAAAAACTGACATTCTCCTCCAAAGCATATTATATAGTGTGGAGCCTTAATCATTTTAAGCTCCAGGCCCACATGGCCCTCAATCCGGCCATGGGTGCAGATCTGTCCGCACATAACTCACTCTTAGGTGTGAATACAGGCCATTACCTGTAACTGGCGGTACAGCTGATCTCAGAAAAAGGGCCAGATTTACTAAGCTGCAGGTTCGGAAAAGTGGTTGCCCATCGCAACCAATCAGATTTTAGCTGACATTTTCTAGTATGTTAAAAGACAGTGAGATCTAAAATCTGATTGGTTGCTATGGGCAACATCTCCACATTTCCAAACCCACAGCTTAGTCAATCTGGCCCAAAGCTTTCTCTACCATGATGCTCATTTTGCGACATGGTGGGGAAGATGGATTGCAGCCCATTAGTAAATCATTAAAACTTTGCTTATTTACCTTTTGAATACATAATGCATAAAGCATATGACATCTCATAAGTCTCAGATGCTGAGATCAAGAAGGATTTGTCAAACAAATACATTTTAAATATATAATGAATAAGTTTGCATCAAAACAAATTTGGAAGAGACATGGCAGAGCTGCTGAATGTTCCTTTATCTGCATAAAAGTTTTCAGCTTTACTCCACGTCACTACATTAATCACTAAAGGAAGCAAATTAAGTAACTTTTTAATAAGCAAGAAACAGCAGAAAAATGTGATAAGTAATTGAAGTTCTGAAAGACTCATACATTAGCGCACACATTGAAGAACGTCTTATTCTTTTATAATGACACCAAGTAACTTTATGCAAATTCCTGCTCACTCCCAAAAGGGCTTGTTTTGAAAATCACTAAACCTAGAAGGACCCTTATGAAGAACACATTTAAGCAGCGTCGCTTCACTGAGATCAAAAATCCTGTTTTAATTTATCTGGTGATATGGAAATTTGACTAAATCCAAAGAACACTTTTTTTTATTATTAGTTTTGCAAACAATTAAATCTAAATAGTTTTACAAACAAAGGGGTTATGCAGGAAATTGTGTTACCTGTGCTGTGTGTTACCTGTGCTGTGTGTTACCTGTGCTGTGTGTCACCTGTGCTATGTGTTATCTGTCCTGTGTGTTACCTGTCCTGTGTGTAACCTGTCCTGTGTGT
>WWET01004659.1:7109-43158 GCA_011038615.1 Limnodynastes dumerilii | reverse complement strand
ATATATATATAAACAATCGCCACCTTTGAATATCAAAATAACTACATGATTATGTTATGTTCATGATTAACATGAACATAAACAAATTGTAAATACAATTCACAGAGCCCAAGTGACTTGCAAATCCAACACCACTGCAAAGTTCTGCTTTGATACATTCAGTAATATAGCAGGTAACCTGCTCTTTAATCTGCTGAGAGGTCCTAACATAATTCTCAGCCTACCAAAAACGTCTGTGGAAACTTAAATACTGACAGTAAGAAAATAAGGACTGAATTCTACTCTTCCCTATACCACCAATTCCCGGTAGACATGAAAAATTATCTAATTTTTGGACCTCCCTCAAAAGTCTACTACTTTCCTGATCTCAAGCTAATAAACAGGTTTAAACCATAACAAAAGAACTTGAAGCTACCATCAAACTACTCAAAAAATATAAAGCTCCAGACCCTGATGGCCTCCTGAATGATTTCTACAAAATCCTAAAAGACAACATCTTGGATGTCCTTCCTACCTTGCTGTTCTATACTCAAACTATGTAATGACATGTCATATTAATTTGGCCTTCATTAAAGTATTACCAAAGCTCATTGCAAATTTAGAGGATCCTTTGTCATACACGACTAAATGCAGACTACAATCTCCTCACAAAAATCTTAGCAGAATGGTTAAAACTGTTTTCCCAGCTTGAAACACACGGACCAAACAGGCATTATATTGGGCTGCAAACCATTGTGGAAAGGTGCCCCCAAACTCTTGGTCCAATCCCCCCTGCTCCACCTCTTCAATTGCACACTTCATCATAATGGAGGAGGCAGACCAGGACCCCACCAAGGGACAAGCGACCTAGCTTCCACTAGAAGTGTGCGCCTCTGATTAACAGATATTTTTCCTCTCATTACACCCTGCACCAAAGTTCTATGGTGACACCTCCACCTCTACTTCCACCTCTACCGCCACAGCAAGTCACCCTTCATTGACCCTGACTGCCACCCTCTACCCTAGGCAAATTCCCCCAGTATTGCTAAAACAAATAAAACATACCCTGACCAGACAAGTAACTCCCCCCCATAACTCCCTGTAAACAAATGGCTGGTTGTGCCACAATTGCGTATACCCCATCCCCTTTCCCCCCAAAAAAGGAATAAACAAAGTCTGCTACAAAACAGACACACTTATGAGCACCATGTAAACTTTTAATTGGCCTCTCCGAACCCGTAATAGTCAACCAGCAAACATAACAGATGGACAATTGTTATGTATAATGAATAGTTCCCCTTTAATAGCCAGCTCCAGTGCCAAGACCCTGATAACCAAGATGAATGATTAATTACACAATGTGAAACCCTCAACATGAATAATTACACAATGTGGAAGTCCAAATACATCAGCAGCTTCAAGAAATAAAAACTAAAACAATTTCCTTTTCCTTCCTCAAAACCATGTCATGCCCCACCAGATGGAGATTCAATTGAACACCACATTTAGAAATACTGTCCTGCCTAAAACATAATAACACCGCATAATCCAGGACAGATGACCCTGAAGCACCAAACTTGAAACAAAAGACAGAGACCACTGGCTGGCCAAATATAATGTACAAAAAAAAATAAGAAATAAGAAATAATATGCCCCAAAATATCCCTCCCCTAAATTCAAAAAAGACAGATGAACAAGAGAAAAAACAAAGAGTGTGAACAACTTCCAGAAACCAATGAGTCATTAAAAGGCCAATCAGAAAATCCCTCCATACCCCCAAGGGTGAGTGATGTTAATTTAAGTACACTTCATTAAGGAACATACTTACCAACCTTCAGACACCATATACTTATATAGTACTTAGATATAAATACACACTTCTAATTACTTTGGGTTATGTTACGTTGACATCTTCATTTTCTCCTCTTTGGATTTGGATACCAACAAGCAAATATCAAAAACAATTATTTTGACTTTGCGCTTCAAGTTTTGCTTAGGAGTTAAATATGTAACTTTACTAAATAAGTCACATGGCAGACACCAGACACCATTTTCCAAGACTGTAACCTATTCAGGAAATAGCTATCAATGGTTAAAATACATAATATTAAGATGTCAAGTTTATATATGTTACTCGACAATAAAATATAAAGCACACAAAATGCATTCGTCTTTCTTCATGCAGAACCTGTGAAGGCAAAAATTACAACTGCCTGTTTTGTCGAGGTACACCTGCTGATCCTGGTAGGATCTTAGAAGTGTGCTAAGTGAAATTACAATGTTAATGTGTCAAAGGAAAAGGCAAAATAAAAAAAAACAAGGATAGGGAGTTAACTCACTCTAACAATATGGGAATTGAAATGCCAGCTTTCTTAAGCTTTAGCTGGCCAACAGCAATAATATATTAATATGAGTTAGCCCCAACTTGTGCAGTAACACCATATATTTTGATTTGATCTGGATCTGTTTAAAATGCAGCCCTGCAGTTATCCAATAACTACTGGACGAGTGATAGCTGTCACTGAATATGCAACTAAATACTAACACTCCAAATACCAGGGCATGACAGTGCACAAAATTATTTTGGACAGCAACCCTGGTGTTAAATAAACATATTGCTCAATTCTCAGGATGAAAAGTGTATCAGTATAATCAACGCAATGTCATCTGGCATCTATGCAGCTCACAATGCATCATTATCAACCCCACAGTCATCTATGATCTGCACTGCTCAGAGTACATTAGAATTACCTGCAGCGTCATGTTAACTCTGCTGCTCATAGTGCAACATCATCATCACTGCAGCATCATCTGTTAACTCCTCTGCTCAGAGCATACCAGTAACATCATTGCAGTGTCACATGTCAACTACACTGCTCAGAGTGCATCAGCATCATCATTGCAGTGTCATCTGTTTACTACGCTGCTTAAAGTGCTTCAGATTCATTATCCCAGCACATCCATGCTGTTCAGTCAGTGCTATTCATCATATCAGTACATCTGTGTTGTTCCACTGCAGCACACCATTGCGGCTAAATCTGTATCTTATACACCTAATAAACTTACCTTTAGGCCTTAGAGCCTTTTCCCTTTATTTATTATTGCTATGGAGTGCATTTATTTATTTATTATAATAAAGGAGGACATTTTAACATTTATTACAGGATCAGGGGACAGTGATTCATGTAATATAGGTTTGGAGGTCATTTTGTATGTAGCAGCATGCTCTTAACCCTTGGCATGCTGCTGCTTATGGTACTATAAGGCACAGCATGCCCTGCAATATATGGGCCTGCTGTGCCTTATAGTACTATAGCACATGCTAAAGGTTAATTGCAAATTTACCACAATGTGTTGCAAATTTTTAAGGGTTAATTTGCCACAATTAAAAGATTAATAACGGCAAATAAACCCTTTTTAAATCATCACACATCGTGGGACTTGTAAAATTGACAGGGGAACTCTAGCCTTTATAAATACGTCAATACATAAAAAAAAATTGCTTCCAAACTGCGGTGATGTGCAGCGATTGGCTCTTAATGTCAGGCTGTAAGGAAGTGAGTCTTAGGGTCAGACTGTGAGGAAGGGAGTCTTAAGGTCAGGCTGCGAAGAAGGGAGTCTTAGGGTCAGGCTGTAAGGGAGTCTTAGGGTCAGACTGCAGAGAAGGGAGTCTTAGGGTCAGGCTGCAGGGAAAAGAGGGTTAGGTTTAGGGTAATGGAAGGGGAGGGTTAGGGTGAGGATTAGGATAAGGGTTGGGGTTGACTACATACTTACCAGTCGCTGCTGTGGATTCATGCTGGGGATCTTTCATTTCCTCTCATCGACGGGGTAGGAGCAAGGAGCTTAGGGCCGCCCGCGGTTACAATCAGAAAAGTTAAGGTTCATGAGCGTAGGTCTGGATCAGGCCCAATGACTCTGTAACCGAGACAAAATTCACTTAAATTTGCGTAAAGCGCACCATAAGTAAATATACTAATACTAAATAAATAAATAATTGATAAACACTGATATATAAAAGTATATATACACAACACAATATAATACACGTCCATAGTAGTATTTTCAATATATACACATGACAAATCACATGATAGGATTTAATATATACAACACTACAAACATACAATATATATGACCCATGCATATTATAATATTCCATAGACAAAAAAACTTGCAGTTTAACATGTCTGATTAAGGTTTCCTACACCGACACAAAATTTAGAGACATTTGAAACTTTACTACACACAAAAAAAAAAGTAATGAAATTACAACATTAAGACTGGAGCCTTAATGGACGTGTTACTTAAGCAATACAGACATGGTATACCATCCTGTGGTTACGATCTATATACACACACGCACATATAGTTGTTAAAAGCAAATATATTAGCTTTATAAAAAGCTATGAAATTCCATAGACAAAAAACGGTTTAGTTTACCATGTCTGATTAAGGTTTCTTGTATTCACACAAAACATAGAAACCTTTAAAACTTCACAGTTCAAACGCCAAAAAGCAATGAAATTATAACATTAAAGCTGGATTTGGACGTGTCGTGTTCCTTAAGCAATACAGACATGGTAAACCATCACATCCTGTGGTTAGCTGCACTTGCTGTCACTCACAAAATGGTGGAGCTGCCATGATAAGAAGTGGCCCCATTATGTTAATTTCAAAGCAGAGCAGGGGAACTGGGAATTGATGCAAAGCTCTACCTCTGAATATACGCATGCCATCTATGCAAGTGGAATTTACTTGAATTTCTGAGAAACTACTTGCACAAAATATAGCCTTAGGACGCTTCTGAGTCCTGGTTTATAAATGGCAATTTATTTAACAATATGTAAAGGTGAAGCTACACATACCAGTTCACTTTGAAATAAGTCCTAACCTAGAGAACTTTTAATTTTCTCCAGTATGTATACCATCACATCCTATGGTAAGCAATACAGACATGGTATACATCACATCCTATGGTAAGCAATACAGACATGGTATACATCACATCCTATGGTAAGCAATCCTATGGTGTGCGCCCCTTCATATGACCCTACAGGCCTCTATGCCCCCTTCATATGACCCTTCAGGCCTCCATGCCCCCCTTCAGGCAGCTCCCCCTCCCCAAACTGTTTTAATTAGATACGGGGGGGCGTGCTAAGAGGCCATACGCTCCTGTGTGAGCGTATGGCCCCTTCCTTACGCCGGTCGAAGCTAGGGTAGCCTTCAGCCGGCGTAAGGAAGGGGCCATACTCCCGCTACAGCGCTCAGTGTAACATCGTAGCTCTGGATCAGGCCCGTCGTGTACTTGCACCTCAGCCAAATTATTGCCTTTGATTGTGGAGTGCCGCTCTCCTGCATTTGTATCAGACCCTCCAACCATGACCCCCTCCATTCGGTACATAATACTCTGCTCCTGCTCTTCCTTCCTAATCTCTGATTGCAGTCACCTGTGTTATGCTTGTTATTTGAATAGAAAGGTGTGTAACACAGGTGACTGCTATCAGAGATTAGGAAGGAAGAGCAGGAACAGAACATTATGTACCGAATGGGGGAGGGGGTCATGTTGGAGGGTATGTTGCATATCTATATCTACATACACACAGAGCCGGCAAACCTCCCGCATGCCCCAACCACCCCCGGAATGTTTGAGGTAACGCGGGTGATTGACACAGGGCGGGGCCTAATAGCGCGATTTGCATAAATAGCAAATTAAGCCCCGCCCTCGCTGTAATCTATGGATTCCCTCCGGGTTCTCATTCAATAGTCGGCAACCCTGATATACACACACAACCACCTCTCACACACCACACACATCTCCCAGTACACGAGAGACAATGCACAGTTTGCAGACATGATTGCCAATGTGATTTCCCCCCCCCCTTGTAGCTCCATCTACATCTAATATTTCTGTCCCCATTGCTGAAGCCATTTTTCTGTCGCCTTCCACATGCATTTCTTCACATTTCAGTCTCCGGTAAAATGGCTGTAGGTGGAGAACATGGCTCTGAATGTGGAGACACTTCGCAGTCCTCTATGTAAGTGACACTGGATGAGTGACAGCAGGGGGAGGGGCTGGTGGCCGAGCTGCTTTTCGTCTCTTATGCTCCGGGCTCGGGACTGGAAGCAAGATGCTGCGAGAACTGGCGTGACGGGGTTGACATGTCGGGGGTCTCGGGTCTGGTCTTCCAGCTACTGACCCTTATGCTGCTTGTTGCCATGGCAGTGTCAGGTCAGTACCAGGGGCAGTTTAGGGGGGTGTTTGTATGAGTTGCTGTGGCCTTTACAAGAGTCATTTAAACACCCCTCCAACTAGGGCACCCTGCTTCAGCCACCCCTGTATTGTGCCAGGCTTTGCTATGCCACCCGGTCTGTGGCACAAGCTCTGTGTGGTACAAACATCCCTATAGTGTACCAGCCACTAACAGTCTCTGCTATGCCACTCTTTCATTAACCATCACTGTATTGTACCAGTCTGTGCTATGCCACCTCTTATATGGCACAAGCTTTGTTTCGTCCAAAGAACCCAGACGTGTGCCAGCCACTACCAATCTGCACAGTACCACCCTGTTATAAGCATCCTTTGGTCCATTCACCCCTGTATTGTCAGTGTGTGCTATGCCATCCCTTGTGTGACACAAGCTCTTTGTGGTACAAACATCCCTATAGTGTACCAGCCACTAACAGTCTCTGCTATGCCACTCTTTCATTAGCACTCTTTGGTCCAACGATCTCTGTATTGTACCAGTCTGTGCTATGCCACCTCTTATATGGCACAAGCTCTGTTTGGTCCAAAGAGCCCAGAAGTGTGCCAGCCACTACCAATCTGCACAGTACCACTCTGTTATAAGCACTCTTTGATCCAATTATACCTGTATTGTGCCAGTTGGTGCCATGCCAACCCTTCTGTAGCACAAGCTTTGTTTGCTTCAACGAGCCTTGTAATGTGCCAGCCACAACCAGTCTTTGCGTATGCCACTCTTTCATTAGCACCTTTGGTCCAGCAATCCCTGTATTGTACCTGTGCTATGCCACCCCTTTTATGGCACAAGCTCTGTTTGGTCCAAACATCCTTTTACTGTGTCAGTCTGTGTTATGCTGCTTCTGTCAACCATTCCTGCATTGTGCTAATAACTGCCAGTATATGCCACACCTCAGTGTCTTCCCAGCACTGTCTGACCCCTTCCCTGTGCCCTTTTTTCTTGGGTCCCGATTCACAGTTACGTAGTTTCAGTCTTATGTACGTTGTTTTTAGAATTGAGCTACTACGCATTCTTAGTAACTTATTTACGCTATCTACGTACCACTTCTAAAGACCGCGCTTACACAATCTACGTAAATAGCGTAAATAAGCTAGTACGCATGCGTAGTAGCTCAATTCTTAAAACAACATACGTAAGACGAAAACTACGTAACTGTGAATCCGGACCCATATTTGCACATTTTCAGTGCACTTAATTCTGTTTCCTGCTCTGCGACTGTAGTATTGTCTATACCCCTCTGCCCTTACATGCTGCTATTTTACACTTATACTTTAGTGAACGGGCTGTTATTAGCGGCGACCCACACCTGAGCAAAACTATGTTGCAATGAGAGAGGAGGCACATTTATAATGTGAAAACAGAATTAAAGTTTCGTAGCTCAACTCTAATTTAAAATTTCTATGCAGTATGTGAGTACTATGTGCAAAAGTATTTTCCCTGCATGTAAAATAATTCTAATTAATTAGCACCCCTTGCATTACAAAGTACAGATGTTGCTCATAGCAACCAATCAGATTCCAGCTAACATTTTCTAGTATGTAATAGGAAAGTGAGAGCTAGAATTGGATTGGTTGCTATGGGCAATGTCTCCACTTTTCTTTTCTCGTAGCGTAGTAAATCTAGCTCCTAAACTAGCTGTTATTAAAAGAAAATGACATTAATAAAAGGTGTAAATCAAGTATTATTAGTAGGCAATACTGATGTTGTAATATTGCAGTCTTGCACATTTGCATTGGATCAAATATTGCTAAAGTGTCTGCCTCACAATAGGCTGGATTCAGACCTCCGTGCATGCACCAACCGCTGATCCGTTCAATAACGCTGAAAGCGTTAATCATGTCTATACTGTACAATTAACATCTTCTTCCCCGTTCACCTTATGTACTGTTGGCAAGTGGTGGGGGGGGGCTGCCCCATTGGTTGGATCTTCTATCTTACGGAATTCTGTTCCATACGATAGGAGAACCACGGTGTAAAATTCCGGGCGTGTGCGCAATTTGCATGTGTAAATCGGGTGTCGGGCGAAAGTCTGTATCTGGCCTAATGTTGCGTGTATGGTCATATTTTTTCTTGCTGAATATATGTCAGCTTTAGATATTTAGTGTTTGACCAATCTGTCCTCAGCCACAGACAAGCTTGGATAATGGTGAACATTTTGTTCAATCCAATTACAAAAAGTGAACCAATTAGATTTTTTTTATCCATGTCCATACTAAAAATGTTTATTAAAAACTCATGTTGCTTTCCTTATTATTTACATCTGATCATCTTGCAAGTTATGTATTTCCCCCCTTTGAGAAGTTTTATAGAGTTTTTATTTTTGTTGAGTGTTTTGTTGAGTGTTTTATGTGTTTTGAAACGTATAATTTGCTGAGCATTTCACATTGTTTCCACAAACCGCACAGATCTCATCTTCTCCTCCTTATGTCTCAATCATAGGATTATTTACCACATGTGCTAATGACTTGCTGGAAACCCTGAGCTGTCTGGTTTTTATGTTCTCATAAAAAGATATGAATGTTTTTTTTACAATCTGTAGTGATTCTACATTAGGGAATTCTGTCTTGTTATTGAAGTGGTTGTTTGGTTCCATTATTCTGCTGGGTTGGAAATGTTTCAAGAGTACAAATAATTGTTACATGAGAATAGATTTCAATAGCCGCTAAAAATGATTAGTGTCATGTTAATAGTTCTTCAACGATGGTTGATAGTTTTGTACCCACTCTCTGGAATAAACCTCTACTCTCCAAACTCTCAAGCCCTTTTTTTAAAACTCAGCTCTCCAGAAAAGCTTATTACATTTCTCAATCTATTTCTTAACCTTCATTTACCCTATTTACAGCCACTTTGCTTTCCAGTTTCCTTTTCTATTACATGATGTATACAAACTCTCACACTTTCACTTTCCATACTAATCATACAGAGCACTGTTACCATTCACCCTGTCTCTCTCCATAGTAATATCCCCTCAGTCCTGGTAGTAACACTGCTGTGTGACTGATCATACAGAGCACTGAGCACTGTTACCATACAATCTTCCTGCTCCATTTTATGCTATATAGCACTTTCCCTTATGTATCACTCGCCAATGTCCTATAGATTGCGAGAAGGACCCTCTTACCCATCCAGTCTGTCTGTTACTACACAGTCTTGTTTTAGAACGATTGATTAAAGTTGCAAGTTACAAAGAGCTACGTAATATGATGGAATATATATACACCTATTCATAGATAAATAATACATTTCCAACCGTAGACTTAGATCTCGAGAGGAGTCAAAAAAGAAAATTGGGCCAGATCCTAAGCCAGTGGTGGCCAAGCTCGGGCCTCGTGAGCTACCAACGGTCCATGTCTTCCAGGTCTCCTTGTTGGAGTGTTCATTACTGATTGATAAATTCAAAAAGATCTACAGTTGGTAGTGATTATCTAGCAGATCTGTGTTACAGTTTCAAACTATACAATTAGATATACATTGGAATAGCGCTGTCATTACATAGGACTATGCTATAATCTGTGTTTAATTATTCATAGTATAATATTGTATTTTGTATAATTCTCTGTTATGACGGTTGTCCTAGGTTATAATACAAATAAAAGATTAAAAAACTAAATGATTTCAATATCTTGCTGTTGTCGCATGCTATATTAGAATTGTTAGTAATTTATACCTGTTAGAAACTGTAATGCTGAGGAATTACCAAATATAAATATGAGTAAGGAATATTAGAGAAATGAAAATGAAAATTGTTAATAAGGAAAATAATGAATAACATTTACAATAATCAATCCAAGATCTGTTAAAAAATAAATAAATAAGCAAATAGAAAAATGAAATATTACATTGTAAGAGAGAAAAAATATAATAAAAAATAGAAAAAAGGAGAAAAAATTTCCCTTTTTCATTCCAATGCTGACATATATGATTGTTTGAGAAGAGATTTACTATAACCTCTCTGTTGTAGTCTATCCTTCAATTGGCCTGCTCTTTCTCTAAAGATAACACTGGTAGAACAATTTCTTTTTGAATGGAGGTATTCCCCTTTCGTAACCCCCTTAAGGGTTGATGTAGGATGCATACTATCAAAATGTAACAAGCTGTTTGTGGCAGTGTCTTTTCTAAAGTAATCTGTGAGTATAGACCCACTTTGTGTTACCCTAATCGTTAAATCCAGAAAATCGACTGCTGATTGACTCTTGTTTAGAGTCAAGGATAAATTTAGGTAATTGGTGTTCAGGTGATTAACAAACTTTATAAGGTCTTCCCATATCATCAGGACATCATCGATGTAACGTGTCTATAATAAAACCTAATCAATGAAGAATTGATTGTCACCATGGAAGACCACCTCGCTCCCACCAACCCAAATATAGGTTGGCGTAAGTGGGAGCACAGGTGGTCCCCATGGCGGTTCCCTGTATCTGCAAGTAAAATTGTTCATTAACAGTAAAAAAAAATGTTGTTAGTACAAATTCTAATAGATTGATAATGAAGTCCTGGCACTGTTGATTGGGTTGTTGTCTAAGAAAGAAGCAACAGGGTTGCCAACCATGCTCCCTCAGGAATAGTAAGTCCATATATTTTGGATAGGATATCCATCATGTCCCTGGAGTATGAGGGGAGGCTCGTAACGTACTGTCTTAAATGTTCATCAACAAATGCACTTGCCTTCTCTGTTAAGCAACCATTCCCTGACACGATGTGTCTGCCTGGAGGAATAGTTGCATTTTTGTGCACTTTTGACAGTAAGTAAAATGTGGGTATCCTGGGATTTGAAATTTGTAAAAACTCAAATTCTGATTTTGTGATGACCCCTTCTTTCAAAGCACCTGATATTACATTTTCATATTGTTTCTGAAAAATTTCTGTGGGATTGGTTGATAACCAATGGTAACACACTGGATTTAGTAGCTGTCGATTGGCTTCTTTAATGTACATTGAGCTGGGACAGATCACAATGTTATAGCCTTTATCAGACGGTTTGATTACTATGTCTTGCCATTGCTGAATTTCACGTAATGCTGTTGCCTCTTCTCTAGTCAAGTTACATTTATATCTTTTCTGTTGGGTTTGTACTTGTAATTGATCTAGATCTTTAGAAGCTAGTTGAATGAATACCTTTACTTGGGGACATTGGTTCAAATCCGGGAAGTATGTTGATTTTTTCTTTAATTTGTTAGTCTGGTGTGAGGGAGCAATATGTATTGAAATGCTATCTAAATCATTTAATATTTGTAAAGATTCCAATTCTTCTTTTGACTATCCTAACAATTGGCATGGGTCATCCACTGATGTTGAATTATCCACAGTTGTTTCAATTTGGGTGTCGTTTTTGTTAAAATGTCTATACATTTTATGTAGTTCAAGTTTCCGTGCATAGAGGTAAACATCCCTCTCCCACTCAAACCTATTGAAGGTTCTGGTCGGAGAGAAAGTCAAGCCTCTCTCCAAAACCTGAATTTGAGCGTTTGTAAAAATGTTGTCACTTAAATTTATCCGAAGTTGGGGAGATGGGGCCCAGATCATTGGTTAATTTCTGCATTTGCGATATTGACCCCCCCTTGACAGGAGCTTCTCTGCCTCTTAGTGTTCTTGTGGCCTCGCCTGATGCGGTATTGGCGCCTATAGGATTGGGATTTGTGCCTCGGCCGGTGTCTAAAAAATGATCACGAATAGTGGTTTGTCTTGTTGTATTTAAACCGACAGCTTGATCCTCACCTTCAGAGAAAAAAGAAATATTGTGCGCCAACTAACGGGAGACTATATGCTTTATGGTACAAGTGTCAAGAATCTTAGATTTTGTATTAAATAATGAAATAAAAAGGTTAATTTTAAAATTAAATTCAAAATAAAAAATATAAATATAAAAAAATATAAAAATTATAATAATAAATATAAAAAATGTATGAAAAATTAGATGACCTTTTTGAGCGCAAGCTAGAGTGGTATGTGCAATACCAGAAAAAAGACAATTTACAAAAATAGCTGCGCTGAAGGAAATCTAAAACTACCTGAACCTTTTGTAGTTTTAGATTTCCTTCAGCGCAGCTATTTTTGTATAATCTATATATATATGCGTAATCTCTCTGTGAACGGTCAGGTTGAAAAGTTGTTTTTTTTATGATGATTTGGTATGGAATAACCCTACTTTATTTTAACAAATCTCGCAGAAATGACTGTATTAGGGCTGCATCTGGTTATATCTTTAGCCATTTGTTTTTTCGGGGCCCAAATGGCACTTTAAATGAATGTATGGAACAGTAACTTTTCATGTTAAATGTCAGCGGTTAAATATTTTTGTATTGCAATTACCATTTATCACGTGTATTATTAGTATTACTCATTTTTTTTCCAATAATTGGGGTTTTTTCTTCCCTTTTATCTTTCTGTGTGCTTACCAAGCAGTACATTACATATAATGTCATACAATCCAATATGCAAATCACATAGAGATTGCTAATGAATTGAGAGATGTTTTTTTCCCCCCCTAACACTTTCTATTAGACCACTGTTTCCCACTCCTTACTGCTTTTAAGCTGTGGGAAAGGAATTATTGAGTTATATGTATGTTTTTCTGTGATGTCATTAAATATTTAGACATATTAAGTCCTGTAGGCATAATAATATACGACCGGATTTTCATTTAATAGTTGTAGCTATTTTCTGCTTGCACCAGACTTCTTACGGAAGTCGTTCAATGATGGGCGGGATGGATCCATATACTTAAAGTACGTCCGCATGGTGGAAGTTGGGAGGTACTTAAATCGTCCAATAGGGGATTGACTTAGCCCTTGAGCACGACCCTTATTTGCACACGAACCAAATTTTCCGTGGGGCTGGCGTGTAAATGTTAAGGCAGGGTCCTGATTCCATAAAAGCGATTAGGAAGGGGGAGGAGTGGTCTCCCCTCTCTCTTATGGAAATTAGGATCGCACGGCTGCCCAATAACAATCCTCGGTCGTGCGTGTCGGTGGTCCACTTGCCTTGAGCTACTAAATCAGGGTCTGAACACAATTATCTATAAACATGTACATGTATAGAGCTAGCAATTTCAGATATGAATGCAAGATCCTCAACACGGTTTAACTATTGTTTTTATACATCATATAATAATCATATTTTAGCTCTCTGTAATTGGTCATTAGACCTTTAGGGGGAAACATAGTGTGCATTGCATCATGTGATTGGCAGGATTGTAGTTCTTGATTACAGGTAATTATCACAGCTAAAGGAATGTGAAAACATAACATAAGACAGAGGCCCATATGAGGTTATATCAGATATCTCGTTATTAATGGGGAAAAGATATCAAACTCTTGTCATAAAAGAACTTAATTGGAATAACGATTGTAACTTATCATATTTCAAAAGACCTTGAAATTAAAGACCAGAAAGCACCTGGACACTGTAATTGAAATAACCATCGTAACGTAACCATCATTTGGGACCTTGAAACCAAAACATTATTAAGATTATTCACTTGGACACAGCACATATGTAGAAAGAGACTGTTAGCACATACATTTCAGTGTAATGCTTTTATATACTCTACAGGTCCTGTTATTACATTTATACTTTATTCAGCTGTACATTGATCATCCACCTTCCAGATAGTGTTCATCCAGATGAGTAAAACAAAATGGCCGCCTCCACTGTGGGCCTGATACAGATGTAAACACAGCGATGTGTTTGTAAAAGTGGGATGGGCTTCGTGCGGTCTAAACAGTGATTTAATTGCGATTTTACTGCGAGTTAGTCAAAGCGACCTTTGTGAATACAGTGAGTTTTATGTGTAACATTGAAAAAATCACAATGGCAATTGTTCTGCGATTCTCAAGAGGCCTAAACTCACGTGAGTTTAGCTTTAGTGAATACAGAAATTTGATATTCACGGCAAACTCACGCGATTTTAGGTGACTTTTTTTTAAATCGCGTTTTTGTAAATATACCCCAAAGTCTTTTTAGTATAATAATATAATTCTTTATATACATATGTACATGTACAGAGCATGCCAATTCAAAGAAAAATGGAAGCTGCCCAAAATAGCTCAACAATATTCTTTCTACATCCAAAATAATAATAATGGGCGTTAATACACAGTCGAATATAATAACAATCATATTTTAGCAGTCTGATTAAGTTTATTCATAACATTTTATTGACTAATCTGCACAACGTTATGTGATACACAGAATTGTATATCTTGATTACACGTAACTATTACAGCTAAAAGAATGTAAAAACATATAACGTAAGACTAAGATCCATATTAGGGTTGTTATATATCCCGGTATCAAAGAGAAAAATATATCAAACTAGTCATAATAGAAGGTATTTATAAATAACATCTCTAACTCTCATCATTTACTTCTAAAAGACCTTGGTTCACACACAGCCGAGGAGCACAGATGGCAGATAAGTGAAGGGAGTATTGGCACAGGCGGCAGATAAGGGAAGGGAGTGACTGCTCTAATAGCGGTGAACAAAAAGCGTGTTATGTATCTAGGACGATTTTATCTGTGTCCTGACTTTGAACACTTATAGTTTCTATGTTAGAAAACTTTCTAAAAACGATGCTACACATTTAATCTATATTTGTAAAAGCATATCATACATCAATAATACACATTCTTACTGATCACCCAACTTCCGGTATATTGATCATCTACAGTAATATATATATATAATGCATTTACCGCTTGAAAATCAAACACATGGGTCCAAATAAGGGACCGCATGCAGACTATTGGACGTATAACATATACATCCGGTGTTCAGCGTTTTTCCTACTTCTTCCTTAAGTCAAATAATTTGAAAGACCGCATTTACGCAATCTACGTAAGGAAAAGATACGTAGATAACGTAAAAAATGTACTACGCATGACTTGGTGCGAATGATTTGACTTAAGGAAGAAGGAACGTCCGCGTCTCGATCTGGATTGAATGCACTTTTCTTGGCTCCGCCCTTACTGTGCACCAATTACACGTCTCCTTTTCTGCCCTCCCCCACACACCCCCATCGGCATGCAGGCCGCAGCTCGAGCTGCGTTAGTCTGGATGGCCATATTTGCGTGCTCTCCTGTTGTGTGCGCACTCAAAAATTGAGCAGTGATACTGCATGTCCGATGTTCCCTCAGCTCTGGATAAGGCCCAATGCCTTTTGTATCGTGTGTGTTGGGAATTAAGAGAGGAAAATTCCTCCTGGGCTAAACCATGTTGATTTCAGGGGGAGTGAAGGTAATTGTATTCTTTGCATGCAGAGATATATCTTTGAATTGCTTACTGCACACAGATACTGACCAGCTTTACTATCACACTGTTATACCTCGTTCACACTGAGACAAAAACCCGGGATATTGGAGGGGCAAGCCCTAATAACCCGGGTCGGGGCTCAGTGTGAACGGTCACACCTGCCGCAACCCGGGTCATACGAGATATAAGAAGGGTTATTCCCGTGTCAGACCCGGGTTGCCGCCAGTGTGAACGGTGAAACCAGGGTCTCACTGAAATGAATCTGATTGGGTCTAAAAGACCCAATCAGCTTTGTTGCTTTTAAAAACGATTTTCAAATAAAAAAATTAATGTTTTAAGTGAAAAAAAAAATGTTATTACTAAAAAATGCATTTTTTAAATATATAATTTCGATTAGCATAATGAAAAAATAGAAAACAGGACTTACCTGTCCATGCAACGCGGCTGACTGCAGGTCCGGCCGAAATGGAGGTCCTGCGCATGCGCAAGACTTTATTCATGCATAGCATGAGGACCCGGAGGATCATTGCGGGACCTTGCAGGAGAGGTAAGTAGTTGAGTAGTGAGTACTATTGTATAGAATAGGGTATACAATAGCATAGACCAGGCCTGGCCTACCTGTAGCTCTCCAGATGTTGTGAAACTACAAGTCCCAGCATGCTTTGTCATGTATCGGCTATGCCTAAGCAGTTAAAGCATGCTGGGACTCGTAGTTTTTCAACACCTGGGGAGCCACAGGTCGGCCAGGCCTGGCATAGACTATAGAATAGAACAGGGTATACAATAGTCTAGCTGTATAGAGCCCAAAGTGTGAACCCGGGTCTAAGCTGCAGTGTGAATGGGGTCCCCCCTGCTGGGCTGCTGTGTGCCCCGGCAATAACCCAGGTGGAAAATCCCGGGTTTTTGCCAGGGCGGCAGTGTGAACACGGTATTATTTAGATTTGGGATAGGAACCATCACCTCTCAACTCTAATACTGTCTGCAACAGATGAATTATGACTCCCCTGCAATCACCATGGTTTAGCCCGGGAGGAACTTTCCTCTCTTAATTTCAAGCTCCTTCTTGCCGGGATCCAGCCCATGCTCTGTAATCCCGTCTTGAGTAAAATGAAGTATTTGTTGTCTCCTGTGTGAACAGGATCTCCACATGAGCCTTCTATGTCCTTTATCCTCCGGCAATGCTATGATACTATGTAGAAAAAAGCTATACCGTGACATCAGAGGGGCGACTGTTATGTCTTCTCTTTTCATGTAGCAGCTCCTCGTGACACCGCTCTGGGGAATGTTCCAAAGAGGTTCATTCAAAGGAATTCATTTTCTGTCCCTTTCACTTTCCTTCAGAGCTGTCACAGAATCATTGGACGTCTGTAAAATAAAATCCTAATAATGCACATATGAGTAATTGTGTTACCATCATTGTTCTGTTTATATGGCAGTGAGTAGCAATACACATAGATTTGTTTTCAATACATAGATAAAATTATAGCACAATAAAATAACAATAATAATACCAAATAATTCTCACCCTTTAAAAAATAAAAGATAACTATGGCTAGTTTATTATTATATCTAACTGGATTGTTTGTGTCACAATAATATCTATATAATTATATTTTTAAATTATTATTTGACTTCCAGCAACAGTACAAAGTACATGAAGAAATGTGGCACGTATTTATCAGCCCTGTCCTGCCCCCATTTAACAATAAATACAGAATATCTGTGACCAGAGCGGTTTGTGTAGAGAGGGGGCACATGTCAAAACGCTTTAGGAGCCTGTAGACCTACATGATAAAACTGCAATGCCATAGTGCCTTTCATGCAGTACACGGGTCACGTGTCAGCCATCATACAGCACTTTCAGGTTTCAAATGAACCGCACCAGTATACGTCGCCAGGCGTCATGCTATAAAAGTTCTCCTTCTGCACACACACACACACACAGACAAAATGACTGGTGGTAAAATACACTGGTCAAAAAAATAAAGGGAACACGTAAACAACACAATGTAACTACAAGTCAATCACACTTCTGTGTAATCAAACTGTCCACTTAGGAAGCAACACTGATTGACAATCAATTTCACATGCTGTTGTGTAAATGGAATAGACAACAGTTGGAAATTATAGGCAAAACACCCCCAATAAAGGAATGATTCTGCAGGTGTTGACCACAGACCAAGTGGCTCAGGTAGTGCAGCTCATCCAGGATGGCACATCAATGCAAGCAAGGAGGAACAGGAGGAGCACTGCCAGAGCCCTGCAAAATGACCTCCAGCAGGCACAAAAGAGCACAGGGCGCCAGTGGTGAATTTGCCAATCTTGATGTTCTTTGGCAAATGTCCTGCACGATGTTGGGCTGTAAGCACAACCCCCACCTGTGGACGTCGGGCCCTCATACCACCCTCATGGAGTCTGTTTCTGACCGTTTGAGCAGACACATGCACATTTGTGGCCTGCTGGAGGTCATTTTGCAGGGGTCGTATGGACTACGACCGTAGTTACGCAAGGAAAAGTTAGGGTGGGGTTTGGTACTCGTAAATCAAGTAAATTACGAGGGGAGTGCCCGCTACGAGGTCATACTTAAAGTGAACGTCTGGATCTGGCCCGCTGTGTATAATTTGTAACGTGTTCGCTATTAGAAACGACTGATCTTTTAGCCTAGTAGCTGCTTTATTATATGGGCGTTCATATGTTCATATATTCAGAAATAAATCGTTTTAAAAAGCGGTTTGTGGATCATGGACAATCTGGTGGGGAATGGCCGGGATCCTCTTGATTTCCTGCCATCAGTCAAATGGGTATGATTATGCTTGGGACTTGCTTAAATGTGTTCCCAACCCCCACCCCCCCATCCCTCGGCACACATTTTAGCTGTTCTGCTGATAGAGCAGAGCTGCTTATACTTCCTGTACACCTAACCAACCAGCTCCTCCAGTCCGTTCCTTCCTTCTTCCTCATCATGATAATATGCATCTATGTATGCATTTTTGCACAATGCTTAAAACTGGTCCATCTCTGCATCATTCTCTATGCAAACCGTACAAACCGCGGCAGCCATCTTATCTTGCTCTTGTCATTTTGCGTGATATTCTCATGATAGATGCTCCTTCCATTGATAGTTACATAAATTGAATTCTGATGATTTGCTTTTGGAATACTCATTTTGTATCCGATTAAGCAGCACAAGGGCAATGGACCAGATCAGGGCCCCCCCCCCCCTGCTTTCCTATGTGGGAATGCTGGATCCGTGCACAGGATCCTACCTTAAAAATGGCGCATGCACTAGATCGTATGTAAGGGCTAAACCCAGCCCTTCCTGTACCATTTAAATACTTAAGCACACCCACATCATCAAGCCCCGCACATCGCTAGTAACGCTAGGGATTAGTATAGTAATTGATGGCTTGGGGGGCTTGAGGGAGCTTTGCTGGCTCTCCCGGATATTCTCTTTGCATGCAGGGATATATCTTTGAATTGCTTACTGCACACAGATACTGACCAGCGTTACTATCACACTGTTATTTAGACTTGGGATAGGAAACATCACCTCTCAACTCTAATACTGTTTGCAACAGATGAAATATGACTCCCCTGCAATCAACATGGTTTAGCCCAGGAGTAACTAAGTTCATGCTCTTAACAAGGTCTGGATCCAGCTCTATGTCTCTCTAGAGCACGCATAATCAGCCTGCGGCACTCTAGATGTTTTGAAACTACAATTCCCAGCGTGATCCAGCAGCGTAGGCATAACTTATGCCTGGCAAAGCATGATGGGACTTGTAGTTCGTACGCTTTAAAGGATCTCTCCTTCAACACATGCCATTTCTCAATGTTTTGCAGAGCTGGAGCCGCCAAGTAACATTCAGATCAGGAATTATAACGGAGATCTTGTAGCATTATGGAACTGGGATGACGACACAGTGGTGAATTTTACTGCACTTTATCGCAAGTATGTTCTGTCATTTTTCCATTCTATGTAAGCGGCACTATGATATAACAGGACAGACTAAAGCAGCAATGCCACGTAGATTGTTTTTTATTTTACATAGCAAAAGAAGTTCCTGATTTAAACACGCGTTTCGTAGATTTTTCCCAAGTTCCTGTCTCTTTTGCTTGTGTCATCATGTTCCATCTAGCTGCAGTTACATTAGTTCTGCAAAATCTATAGCGGCTGAAGAGAAAGGGGGAGAAAAGTTGTAAATATTAACACTTTTTCAGCCTTAAGCTGACCGGTTATTGGTCCAATCATCCAATTATCACGATCAAATGTTATTAATAGTGTGTGGGCAGGATGGGTTTCCAAAACGCCAAATATTCTCTTCAGAAAAGCTGTGGTCCAATCATTTTATTATTTCTCTCTCCAAACTTGTCGGCAGTACTACATCGAGTAATGTGTGGCCATATTCAGTCAGCTTCTGGCCGGAGTTTTCCCGCCTGTCTGATAAGTATGTAATGAAATCAGATGGGAGGTTATTACACTTATCAACTACACTTTCAGTGAAGCAATTTTTCCGCTTCACTTTAAAATCTTTCCTCTGAACCTCCCACCCTCCAGTTTCTATACATGCCCCCGTTCTAATACCCCTCTTCCTTTGAATAATGCACCTCTCCTGTACCCGGTAACACCCCTTGATATATGTGAAAACTGATATCCTATACTCCTGGCTCTTCTCTGCTCCAAGCTAGTGCTTCTTGGTATATTTTGTGATGCAGGTCATGCTCCATTTTAATTGCCGTTCATTGCTTTCTCTCTGTTTTTAATAAAAATACGGTATATTTCTTCATTATTATACAAAGTACACATGAGAGAAATGCCTTAATGACTATTATTTCCTTATTTCTTTTGCACTCACCTTTGATGGACCCTCATTAGTCATTATCCCCTTATAATTATAACAACCGTGAATGGGCCCTGATATGTAACTGTATAACATTATAAAATTACAAATAAAAAAGTTCTAATTCAGCAGCTGAAAACAGGAAACGCTGCTGTTCTTCTTAGCCAAGATTGTTAATGACGATACAGTAATATTTTACCATTAAAGTATTTGTTATTATCCTGATGATGGATTGTGCTGGGAGCGGCCTAATATTTTCAAGTGGCAAAATTTCTCTCCTGTCGTCAGTTATCTGCGCTAAGAATATCTGCCTGTCCTATATATAATTAGAAAGACTGGAGGAAGTAAACATGTATAGCTTGGGGCAGAGAAGGGTCGTGGGGGATATGATCGCACCTTTTTATATATCAAGGGCTGTAACCAGAAAAAGATATAATAGATGTATTAGAGTAGTATTGGAATATAAGGACAAGGGGCCTGATCCAGACCGTACCTATGGCGGCGGGCGTATGCGTAAGATCGGCATTTTTTTCCGATCTGCGCATGCGCCAGGCAGATGTTGCCCGGCATAGTTAGGGAAACCCGTTTTTTAGGATCGGGCGTCCCTAACTGTTGCGTTGTTACGGTGAGGGGGCCTTTCCTCGCCGTAACTACACTGTAGTTAGGCAAGGAAGGCGTGGCGAGGTAAGCAAATGAGGAGGGGAGGGCAGGTTTGGGTAGTTACGCTGCTGTGGCCGGGGTAATTACACTCTGTTACGCCGGCTGAAGTTAGGGTAGCCTACAGCCGGTGTAACAGTGTGTAATTACGCCGGCCACAGGGGGAGTGCATCTGGATCAGGCCCATGGTGTATAAACTGGAGGGCGGTAGATTCAGAGGAAATGTGTGGAGAAATGACTTCACTGGTAGTTGAATAATAATAAGTGGAATAATCTCCCATCTGAGGTGCTTGCGGATAACATAAATTAAACTAAATTGAGGGTTAAATAGGATCTAGGGTCATTATTGTTTAAAAAAAATAAATAAAATTTGCCGTCTCATTCTATGTTTCTGTTTGATCTGCTTGTAATAAAAAAAATAATAAATTCCAGTGTTTTTATCTTGGTGTCCGGCAACACGGGCTCTGAGCCAGGGGACTTACTCACAGGGTTTTTTAATTATAGATAAAGGACCCAAGAGTGGAAATCAGAGCACAATATCAATGTGCGCAGGTTAGAGGATAGTGCAGTCCCGTGCCACCCCACTCTCATACATGGAACTTAGCACGCTTCCGTGTTCAGAACCAAACCTTAGCATTTTTGCGCGTATCGCAGTGCGCGTGGACTGACCCAGCCCGACCTGCAGAATTTAAGTGACTCCTCCCACCTAAATCATTGGTTGACACAACCCACACGGGGAATGTGAAATGTACAGAACCCAAGATTCGCACATTCAGCGTTCCATGCGACCAGGCGCGATGCGTTTTCAGAGCTGATTTACGCTTGCAGATCGTGTAAATTGGCAAATGTTATTAGGACACAAAAAAAATATATATATAATTTCTGGTATTGAAAGCAATCTCTGTTTTCTATTACTCTGAAGGTCTGGAACGCAAACTGCCCCAATCCCAGGGTGTGTTCACACTAACCAATGCATATGCCATATCCCCCCTCAATTGCTGGATTTCAGGGGAAGTTACACCCTGCTGGTCAGAAGTGAATTAGCCGGAGAACACAGCCCACCTACCTCCATAGACTTCACGCCAAACCTTATCGGTAAGCAAGTACTAGCTCATAGCAATCACACACACTGCCCTCTGACCTGACATTCTCCTGAACTCATAGGAATGTGTCTTAGAGAATGATGTGCACTGTTCTCATGTTTAGTCCCCCGTGGACAGGCCATAAACCTACTTATACTCTCATAAGTGTCTCTGGCTTTTTTTCCCCTCCCTACAAGGACTATCAGACCCTCAAAAAATAAGGGACCGGATCCATAGCCACGTTTCCATTACGTTTCCTAGCGTAGCGTATTTGCTAGGCACTGCCCTCGGTTGTACGTAGTTTGGCTGTGTTACGCTTTCCAAACAATACCTTAACTTTACGCACCTAAGCACGTCCATACGGTACGATTTAAATGCCTTGCCTCGCCTCCAACGCATAATTAAGGGTGTCGTAACGATGTCGAGCCCCTTTGTTCATAGTTACGCTGTTGATACTAGGCTGGTACGTACGTTCAGAGTTACGTGTCGTAACATCTGCCCCGCGCATGCGCAGTTCATGCAAAATAGCGTTTTTACGTCTCCGGCTAGCGTAAATACATTAGAGTACTCAGTTCAGGATCTACCCCAAGATGATTTGGGGTTTGAAACAGCGCCCCCATCTCAAATGGCCATGAGTAAAATGACACCGTCTCTGTGGTGTTTTATTTTTCTTTTATTAGCCCTAATACACGCAGCTTGCATCATGAAGTGTACTTAAATCACATCATTCTGATTAACCTGAAGACCCTTTCATAAAATGTGACTCTTTCTCTTGGACTTTTATCAGAGACCGTGCCTCCTCCCAGTACAGATGTGGTTTTTGATGATGGGATTGTTGTAGTTAATATTTCTCCAGGTCATCAATACTCCAGTTACAATCCTGCAGATGCTGCTTATGTCATAGTCCTGCAAAGCAATGGCTCCTCTGTGGAGGTAAGATCGTGTAATAGGTTATAGGGAACTGTTATTATTTCCAACAATTTAGTATGAAGAATGTCGTAAACGTCGATTTTTATATCATTCGCCCTATTGAAATATTTAGAATTTCAAGAAAAGCATCTAATATTCATGAATGTCTTATTAATAATAAAAATGATGATGATTATTTTTAAATAATTCATTTATACAACTATGTCTATGAGGAACGGACTCTGAAGGGGGTATTCAGTTAGCTGTAAAGAGGTTTTTCAGGAGTTATGTAACTGGTAGATCAGGTCTGGCTCTTCAGGTGTTGTAAAACTACAAGGTCCAGCATCCTCTAACAGCATAGGCATTGCTGGTCCCTAGAAAAGCATGCTGGGATTTGTAGTTTGACAACACCTGGAGAGACGCAGGTTGGCCAGGCCTGTGTTAGACGGTCTTAGCGCTTGTGTGACAAAATCATTATGATCAACAGTGTCAGTCGGGAATTCCGCCATCTTATTCTCGTGGCGCTGCTTATGTAAAAATACGATCCTTAGTCTCTAGTACTATTTTAGCTGTCCGATGCTGCTACAATTGTAACCGCTGCTGCAGCGGCTGCGCACTTACGATCGTGGATCGCGGCACAATCCTAAAGTTCATACATATGAGGGGAGACCACGCTGCATAGCATGTCGCCCCGCCTTTACCTCACACATGCGCAGTGCCGATTCGCCCACATTATTGTCATTCTAGATCCGGCCTCATGTCGCTAATATTTATATATTGAAATTTATGGGATTCTTGTATGTTTTTTGTTGTTGAATAAAGTGTCAATTCCTTTCACTTCCTTTTACGTTCAGTCCCTTTAATAAACCGTCTATAACTTATGTCAGGGGTCTAAAAAGTGAGTTCACCGAATAAACGGTCGCACAACGGTGGATAATCTGGAATATTTTGACGATATAATAATATGAGAGCGTTTGATAGTTGAATTGCCCATAAAAGCGGAGATATGCGCCCGGGGCCAATAACTGAGGGGCGTATTCACCACACCGGGCGTATTGCATATACGTCCGGTGTTTCCCGATATTTCATACTGCGCATGCGTAATATCTTTTTCATGTAATCTACGTAACTTTTCGTCTTTCTGAAAGACCGCATATACGCAATCTACGTAGCGAAAAGTTACGTAGATTATGTGAAAAAGATACTGTGTCAAATATCGGGAAACACCAGACATATGCAATACGTCCGGTGCTGTGAATATAGCCCTGAATGTCTCTCATCTCCTATAGTCCTTGGGCCGTATTCAGACATCCGGTTTTTTATGTACACATTTATACGCACAACCGGAGCAAGGAAACACCCACCAACACCCCCGACGCTCCTCTCTCCCGGACGTGCTGTCGGTGACTTAGGAGTCCCTACACCACTCAGTTCTTTCCGTGTGTACTTACGTGCGTATATGTGCTCCGTCCGTGCGATTCTTTATAACCCCGCCTCCATGCGTGCATTTAAATGCCTCCCCCACCCACTTTTATGTAAATTTGCAAGCACGGATTTCTACGCCGCCTATCCGCACGTACTGTATGTACCCAAGTGTGATTCACATGCCCATACCTAAAGCACACACGAGCGTATACTCAACGTCGCTTACATAAATAAAGTTTCTACACGTGCGCAGTTGATCCGATCGTAAAAATACGCACGCAACTCCACAACAAAACGGTTCTCTGAATACGGGCCCTTATACTGTGTTATATACTGAACCGCAAAACGCATGGCATAGTAAATTCTTCTGTGTGTATACTGGTCTTTACAGCGTTACAGTACTGTGAGCAGGGAACTGATAGGGGTACGTGCATTTGTTGATACATCGTTCACCTCCGTTTGTATTTGTTTTTTTGTTTTGTATTTTAGCTTACTAGCCATACCCGCAGATTTCACATACCTAAGACTTCCCCCGGAGTCACCTATTGCATAAAGGTCAAGTTAGTTGATATGTTTTATGGCTTGCACACGTCCTTTAGTCCTGCAAATTGTTTCACAACTCCTACAGGTAAGTTGTTCTAGTTTTATATATATATATATAAAAAAGAGTGAATACAGGGTTTAATGATGCTCATTTTTTTTCATTTTAATGTAGCGTGTTGTGTGCAGTAGAATTTGGACAGCTGCTTCTTCTGCATTGTAAGCAACCAATCACATTCTAGCTCTCACTTTCCTATCATATACTAGAGAATGTCATCTAGAAACTGATTGGTTGCTATGGGCAACATCTCTACTTTTTCCAAACCCGCAGCTTAGTAAATCTGGCCTCAAGCATCTTCGGATGTAGAGTGAGGCTTTAAATTTCCTCTGTGCGGTTTTGGCATAGCTTCGATGACTTGTTGCTTTTGGGATCGTGCCGTTTGGAAACTTGTGATTGCTGATATGCGTCTGTGTAACCGCTGCTTACTCCGCACTGTACACAAGCTGTAAGAGGTTGACAGCTTAAATAGCGCTTGGCCCGCGTACTGTGTGCTGAGCTGCCCTTACTGTATGTATAAACCGTTTAAAGCTGACATCTTCTTTCACATAGAGGGGGCCGCTTCCCCTGCCTCCATTACCGTATGGCTCCGCCCAGTCCCACCCTAGTCCCGCCCATCCAGACTTGGGCCCAGCCTCCTTGTTCTTGGGCGCGAGCCTGTCACGTTCAGCCCCTGGTTAGTGTTAAGCCAGGTACACTATATGATCGAATAATTGGAAAGTGGGTATGCTTTAAACGATCAGACCTTTGCTGTGCCGCTCCTCTTGTGATGTGACAGCGCTTCCCATGATTTCACCAGATATCGGACCGTTTTGTAAAATCGGGAAAGTGCGTGCACAGCTTTATACCGCGACGTGTGCGCCCCAGCTTTCTATCTGTGGGGAGATTACACCTGTAAATGCGTGCGCAGCTTTATACTGCGCCGTGTGTGCCCAGCTTTCTATCTGTGTGGAGATTACACCTGTAAGTGCGTGCGCAGCTTTATACCGTGACGTGTGCGCCCAGCTTTGTATCTGTGTGGAGATTACACCTGTAAGTGCGTGCGCAGCTTTATACCGTGACGTGTGCGCCCCAGATTACACCTGTAAGTGCGCTACAGTTTATGTAAAACGTTCTTCTAATTCAGACAAATATCGTTTCTCTGACTGAAATGATTGCAAAGATAACGGCTTTTCCAAAATAATAGGCACAATATTTACACATAATAAGCGCATTCGATTACTTTGTGAGTCAGAAGCACGGGCAACATGACACGATGAAGCAATTGGCGGCTTTGGCAAGAAAGGGTTTTAATGATAAGTAAAGAGAGTTGGATTAAGCTTGGAGTCGTCTAGAAGTTATGTCCATAGGATGAGGCGGATCCTGTTAATGCTGTACACCTGGGGACAAATTTACTAAGCTGCAGGTTTGGAAAAGTGGAGATGTTTCCCATAGCAACCAATCAGATTTTAGATCTCATTTAGCTATTGCATACTAGAGAATGTCAGCTGGAATCTGATTGGTTGCTATGGCCAACATCTCTACTTTTCCAAACCCGTGGTTTAGTAAATCTGGCCCAAGGGGTTCTCAACCAGGGGTGCTAATACCAGTACTTGGACCATTCTCAGTCGGTACTCAGGGCAAGTGGGCAAGGTTGTCAAGAGGTATGATACCAAATGGCCGAGGAAATCATTAATAAAATGTCTTGGGGGCTAAATGGCATATATTAATTCAATTAAATGCAAAGACATGTAAACAACAACGGCAAAAAGCCTGACAAATATAAATGTGTATGTGCTTACATGACATTCATAGTGGTACTTGACATTATTCCATAGAGGGTAACTGGCACGACGGAAAAAGAGATTGAGAGCCGCTGCTGTATGTGTAATGGCGCCCTTTCCTTGCACTGTTTTGATGATGTATTTCAGTGGATTGCATCCGCTTTGGGGCTGATCCAGAGCTACGCTGGCTGTAAGTATGACCAGCGCAGCTCTGGAGCGCTCCCCCTGTGGCCGGTGTAATTACCCACTGTTACGCCGGCTGAAAGCTACCTTAACTTCAGCCGGCATAACAGTAGGTAATTAAGCCGACCACAGGGTCATAATTGCCCTCCCTCCCTCATTTACTTACCTTCCCCCGCCTTCCTTCCGTAACGGTTGCGTAGTTACGGCGAGGAACGCCCCCCTCGCCGTAACTACGCAACAGTTATTGACGCCCGGTCTGAAGGATCGGGTTTCCCTAACTATGCCGGGCAACATCTGCCCGGCGCATGTGCAGAACGGCAGAAATGCCGTTCTTACGCATTGGCCGCTGTATCTAGTGCGGCGGCTGTAGCTCTGGATCAGCCCCCATGTGCCTAAGTCGGTGTTAATCAACTCAGACTGGATGGACCATGCGGCTCTGATCTGCTGTCACTTGCTGTGTTTGTGCTGCACCCCTGTCTGATGTCTGTGAAGGGTCTCTGTTTTGGAGCTCTCTATGTGTTGTGTAGATTCTGATGTGTTCTTCTTGGTTTACAGGGTCCCCTAAGAACCTCACAGTGAAGGCAATAGACTTAAAGTACCTCTTGACGTGGGACTGGGACCACGACCGATATCCCAACGTGACTTTTTCAGTGCGAACACGGTAGGAGTTTTCCTCTGGTACATTTTTAAGCTTTGTTTTCTTCTGTGCCTGAAGGTCATTTCAGTAGTCACACGATGTACAGCAGCACATGTTTCAGGGGAGGAGAGTCCTGATCATGTGGGAGGCAGCGTGGGCTGGATCCTAAGATCCCATTGCGGGAACCTTCACCTTGCCTTAAACGTCCAATCTGCCCCCCCCCTTAAAATGTCGACTCACAGCCAGCTGAACCTCCTCCTTTACTCTACATTAAGGCCCGGATTCACAACACCGGACGTATTGCATAATCGTCCGGTGTTTCCCGATATTTTATTCTGCGCACGGGTAGTATCGTTTTCACGTAATCTATCTAACTTTTCGTTACGTAGATGGCGTATATGCGGCCTGAAAGAAAATTAATGAAAAGTTACGTAGATTACGTCAAATATTGGGGGACCCCGGACGTATATGCAGTTGTTATGAATCCAGGCCTAAAATACTAAACCTCTCCCCTTGTGACCACAACCCACCACGCTGTTGGAGTTAGAGCGCCTGATCGCGAGGATTATGTCCTGATAGTGCCGCTTAGGTGCACGCACAAAAGCAGCTGCTTTCCAGTGCAAGCGGTTAAATCTGTTGTGAGAGTCCGGTCCTTTGTTAGATGTTATATGAGAGCGGAGACTGGCAGGAAGCCTATTTGTGAGAGTCGCTATGACTGAGAAGACTCTTCAGCCTGTGGGCTGGATCCTCATATAGGGGCATTAGAGGACTGATGCAGGCCACTTGCAGAAGTTAAATCAAAATACAAATGTGCCACCTTAAAAGCGCTAAAATGAATCCAGCAGCAGCCCTCTATCTTAAAGGAGTCCCAGTTCTTAAAAATAACATATATAAAAAAAACAAAGATAATGATAGGGAACAGCGCTGAGATATAACATTTTTTATTTATCATGTTCAATAATGTCCAAATAACTTAATTAAAAGTATATAGCAGCGGCACACAGGAAAAAGCAATCAGTCTGTTGCAATTCAGAGGTGGACTGAGATGTTGTTCTCTTGAGATAAATAGGTACTACTCAGGTAATGCATTGACAACGGATTTTATTCCTTGAATAATAAAAACTGAACAATTAAACTTCAAAGGCACACAGCTGTTACCATCCTTTATAAACCCCTGTGGAAAAGAAACCAGTCACTTTTGAGAAAGGAATCATCTGAAACGCGTCAAGTGACCGCTCCAGACTGCCAGGCACATTGCGCTAAGACTTCCGACACAGAAACCGGAGCCTCCATCTTCAGCATGCCGGGTTCCATTGCCCTCCGACTTGTGCTCTGCTGCTCACGGCCCGTTGTGGAGACGTCCTCACGGGCATAAAGACTACTGTTTGCGGCGTCCTCTGGCTTCTGGGGTATGGAAAATTTTTGTCACAATTCCTAGGCTCTCTGTTGTTTATTATTTTGTGTTTTAAATTTTGTAACCCAGTAAAGTTTGTTTAAATTAATTTACTTTTGGGTTTTCTATTTATAAGGGTGATTAAGGGGTCTCCCCGCCCTGTAATTGGTGATTCTTTAACCAGAAACATCTTTTATATAGGAGCTTTTATCCCATGCTATTATTTATCTTAAAGGTACATGAGGAATATTTATGATTTATACTCTAATACTTACCCATTGTGTTTTTTCTTCTATTCCTGCTATATCCTTCTGGAGTACCTATTTATCTCAAGAGAACAACATCTCAGTCCACCTCTGAATTGCAACAGACTGATTGCTTTTTCCTGTGTGCCGCTGCTATATACTTTTAATTAAGTTATTTGGACATTATTGAACATGATAAATCACATTTTTTATATCTCAGCGCTGTTCCCTATCATTATCTTTGGTTTTTTACACTTGCAGAAGTCCTCTAAAAAGTAACATGAGCACATGTGCGCGGCAGATGTTACACGACGGATCTCCCGGCGATTGGTACACCGTCCGGTACACTCGGAGATCAGTATGTGGAGGGCGGCACTTGATTTCCGCATGTCTAATCCCGCCAGATAGATGGGAATTAGGCATATAAATGAAGGGACGGTGGAGGCGATCAGCAGTTCCACGCAAATTGGATGGACGCAGATCCATGCGGAGAAGTTAAGGTAGGGTTCGGAACACGTATGTGGAGTAACAGGGGAGTGCCCAACCCTCTTCCATGCGGACTCCAGGGGCCAGCCCATAGCAACCAATCAGATTCTAGCTGACATTTTGTAGTATGTAACAGGGAAGCGAGAGCTAGAATCTGATTGGTTGCTATGGGCACCATCTCCACTTTTCCTTTCCCTCAGCTTAGTAAATCTGGCCCCAGATCTCTCTCCCCCTCCTCCCGCCCTCTCTACTCTACTCTTAAAACAGCGGTGGTCACTTGCGCGCTCTCGCGGTGACCGCTCCGCCTCTGGGAGACAAAAGCTTCCCTGACCGGGACAGAGTAGCAGAGCGCTAAAATCAGGAAGGTTATGAAGAAGTACAGGCACAATGTGGTATACAAAATATTAACAACAAAGGCCCGTATTCAGACCTCCGTCCTCTGTGCCCATCTGTCTGTAACTAACCGATTGAAGTTACTGGGCATGCGCAGTCATTTTTGTGCGCTATTTACGTAGCGTTTTGCTACGTAGATTGCGTACATGCGGTCTTTAAGACGGAGGTCTGAATACAGGCTAAAATCATCTAGGGATGGAAGTCACTATGTCATGTGACTTATAGGCAATCAAGCAATGTAACATAGCAATGAGAGAGGCTAGTCAGATGCTGCTTGGTTATAGGTAGTAATGCCACTTTATAGGTCATTAGTGCGGCCTCATCTGGAATACTGTGTTCAGTTCTGGAGGCCATATCTACAGAAGGACATGAATACATTAGCGTGTGCAACAAAGGGCATCTAATATGCCACATGGCCTGTGTCACACAACATACAAGGAGAGACTAGAGGAAGTAAACATATATAGCTTGGAGCAGAGAAGGGACGGAGGATAATGATGGCAGATTTCACATATGTCAAGGGGTGTAACCAGGTACAGAAGTGGACATTTTCAACGGAAGAGATGTATTAGAACATAAGGACATGTGTAGAAACTGGAGGGTGGAAGGTTTAGAGGAAATGTGCAGATAAATGACTTCACTGAAAGGGTAGTTGATAATGGGAATAGCGTCCCATCTGAGGGGGTAGAGGATAACACAGTAGAACATGCTTGGAATAAATAGGATATCCTAAATCTTAAACTAAATTGATGGTCATATAGAATCTGGGAGTCAGAATGGGCTGCGTGGCTCTTATCTGCTGCCACATCCTTTATTTCTATGTAATATGAATAATACTATACCACTACAGTAATATACATGCCTGTCAATCTGTGAGACCAGTGACTATGTTGCACTAATAACATATTCCCTTTTGTTTCCCTGATGTAGAATGGAGCCTAATGGCTGGAAAAGCTGGGCCTCATGTCAAAATATCACCACCACTGAGTGCGATTTATCGGGCCTCTATATTTATGGCACATATGTATTACGCACATTTGTGTATGATAGCCAAGGAGATGTGTTGAACTACAGCGAAGTGATGTTTAATCCACTTGGTGATAGTAAGTAAACGTTACCGAATTTATAGTGCATACAATTGTGCCATGTCCATTATTAACATTAAGAACAAGTGATCTCCCTGAAGTTTTTGGCAATCTCCCTGATGCCGATTCATTTCCAGAAGTCATTGCGGTATGATGACAGAATTCACAAATTGTCTCCTATTTCCCTGCATTGAAGCCTATGGAGGCGGCCATTTTCATGGAGGCCAAGATCTAATCAAAGACTGGCAGTTATCTAAGACAACATGACTTCAATAATGGAGACAGAATGGAAAATACACTTTGGTCTCTTGTTAATTAGTTTATAATTGATCTTTTTTATAAATAAGAAGTCTGCGGATCCTATTCACAGTCTTCACAATAATACTGTAATATTTATTCACTGACAATTTAACAATCAATACCGGTGCTGCCATTTTTATTGAGATATCCTTTTCCTAGCAGTATTAGACGCATCCATGGGTGGGCACACCCCCATGTTGGGACACACCCCTTTGTTGGTATAGGACACACCCCTTTGTTGGTATAGGACACACCCCTTTGTTGGTAAAGGACACACCTCTTTGTTGGTACAGGACACACCCCTTTTAGCGCCTTGATAGACCTCCCTGGTATTCATTAGCAAAACTATGGTCTTGTTCTTTGTGCATGCAATGTAGACGCACAAGGTGACGATTCAACCAAACTTTGTCAAATCACCGAACTGAATCAGATTTTTGATCCAGAAGCACAGCTGTGTATAGAGTGACGGCAAGAGATGCATATTCAAGTGTCAGGTTTAGTCCTGTGTGCGTCTGTCTGGATAGAGACAGCAGAGGGTTTCCTGTTAAACCACAAGAGGAGGTTTGGGTCTATAACCAGCAGTCTGTCTGTTCACGTACCTTAAACAGTGTATCGTACTTTACAACTCGCCTCTTACTCTTTATATTCAAACACTAGAGACACCAAGCTAATCGCAGCTTCACTACTCTGCAGTCTGTCCCATGATAGCACAAAAGCTCCAGTGGGGGGCGCATTACTAAAGAGGAGAAGTTACCCTTAGCAACGAATCAGGTGCTGGGTCCTTATCCCTAGAATTTACAAGATAAATGATAGCTGTTATCTGTGTAACACTGACAACTTTCTTTTCAGATGCTTTATTTAGTAAATCTACCCAAGTCTTTATCCATCCAGCATCTCCATATGGATTTTTGCAGCGCCTTATTCGCCATTATAGCTTTCACGTGGAGTTGCGTGCGTATTTTTAGGTACGTTTTAACTGCGCATGCGTAGTAACTTTATTTACGTAATTTACTTTGAATATACGCACGTAAGTTATCTAGACACGGACATGTGAATCGCACTTGGGGACATACGTACGGATGAGCGGCGTAGAAATGAAATGAACGCTTGAGGGCGCGGCAATAATGAATCCCACGCAAGGAAGACATATACGCACGTAAGTCCACACTTAGATTAGAGTGGTCTATGGGGGTGTAAGTCTACGAGTGCACGGCTGGGAGAGGGCAGTGTCGTGGGTGCTGGTGGGTGTTACCTTGCTACGTGCGTGCGTATAATTGCGTACTTTCAAAAAACGGAATTTGTGAATACGGCCCACCGTGCACGTATTCTCCCCGAATTGACCACTGGAGGCACTGGACAGGAAGCTACTAATGTACATTGACGCAATCCCCAAACCTCTCTATGGTTTCTTATTTCAATAGACGCTATAGACAGGGCAGGCGGTATGTGCTAAGCACTGCAGGGGTGTACCAGGCTATACAGGTGTCCTTCCCGCTTCACTTTGCTTTGTGCCACTGCCTGTCCTACTGTATGACAGGTAGCGGGGCAGCAACGTTCTCTACAGCCCAGTGTCAAACGCCCCATGAGTATATAAACAAGATGAAAGCAGCTATTGAGAAGGCAGCGGATTAGATGTGTACATACATTTTTTTGGGGGGAAGAAGAGAGCCTTGTAGTGTTCTTAAAAGCCAATGCGGTTACCGGTCCGAGCGGCTGTGTTTTGAACATGATATCAGCTCCAGCTGAATGGCGGCTGTATTGTTATTATAACAGCCCTGAAAAGAGTAAATTGCTATTGGGAATGTGAACCCGTTTTCCTGTTCCCAATAACGAGAAGCTGTGTCGGAAGGTTAGGCTGCGGCGACATGAAGGGTCAGGCTGTGAGACATAGAACGTTAGGGTTAGGCTACAGGACATGGAGAGTTAGGGTTAGGCTGCGGGTCACAGAGGGTTAGGGTTAGTCTACATGACATGGAGAGTTAGGGTTAGGCTGCAGCGACATGAAGGGTTAGGCTGTGGGACATGGAGTGTTAAGGTTTGGCTACAGGACATGGAGGGTTAGGGTTAGGCTGCGGGTCAGGGTTAGGTTAGGGTTAGGCTGCGGAGCATGGACGGTTCTTGTTAAGACTAAGGGTCATATTCAGAGATCCGTTTCTTTAAAGTACGCAAATATACGCACGGCCATAGCAAGGTAACACCCAGGACACTCCCCTCACACGGACGGGTTGAAGGTGACTCACGAGCGCCTCCACCCACCCATACATTTAAGTGTGCATTTTCAAGCGTATATTGCCGCTGTACGTATGTATCTAACTATCCGCGCCCTCAAATGGTCATTTAAATGCCTCCCCCCACCCATTTACCCGCATCGTTCTTCAGACGGATTATAAACACGACCCTCCGTACGGATCTTCCCACGTGCGATTCACAAATCCGTGCCTAATGGACTTCCGTGCGTAAAATCAACGTAAATTCCATAAATTTAGTTACTACGCATGGCGCCGTGCATCGGATCGTAAAAATATGCACAGAACTTCTCCCAAATACAGTTCTCTGAACACGGTCCTAAGATGGAAGGTTTCTGCTGGAAACAGAGGGTAAGGGAAGGGTTAAGGTTAAAACACTTTTCAGCAGATGACTCTTTGTGACACCAGAAGTCACATTACCGCCACTTTCTAAAATGCTGAATGTTGGCAATTGCCGGCAGTCTGCACTCAGCTGTAGTATGATGGTGAGAACCACACTGCTTGAGCACATAGCGCACAGGTGGAAGACCTGGGTCTCTAATTAGAACTAGTCAGTGCTGGAGAGGAGACCATAAGTAGCTGGTTTGTGCTGTGGGCAGGGCAGTCATATCAGCTAAGTGGCCAGTGACCAGATAGGACACTGCGGGGACCTGTCACTGTGTATATTGCTGTTTGTGTTTGAATACTGCACTTCACCAATTGCTGTCGGCATCATCCTGACAATAAAGAGCAGCAATGTGGTTCAGACACCCGGTGTGAGCAGCATCTGTTTGCTGTGCTTAGCACAATATACATGTTTATTACAGGATGATGTGTGTGTGTGTGTTTATAATATATTTATTACAAATACAAATGTCCATATTACAAAAAGATACCCTTCTCCGGTGACTTGCATTACCACTTATATATACAAGAGGTAAATAACACAGGTGTTGGAGCGCTTGTGGTGTTAGTGGTGCACAAATAAATGGTGGACTAAATCAGCAGCTCTAAAGGGGAGGATAGGTCCCCTATAACAAGATAAAAACTAAAGGAAAATGAAGAGCGCTAGAGAAAGTCTGATTATTTATTACTCCATAGGATTCTTGTTAGAATACAAAACAAGGTACATAAAACAAGTGGTCATATAAAACAAATATATTAAAAATATATATAAATAAAAATACAGCAAGCACTGGGTAAATGGCAAAACTGCTATACTAGCTGTTGATCAGGCAGCTAGTAGGCCATCTAATATAAACTTAAAAGTATTAGATTGTAAGCAATATCCAGAATGATGTTATAAAAATGGTACTCCAAAAAAAAAAAAAGGGAAAAAAAAGGAAAAACTGTATTGTACAAATGCTGAAAAGTTATTGGTGATGTGCAAAATAGAAGCAGGTTGATGCAATGTCACATAGTGGTTAGCAATATATTTGCACTTATCTCCGTTCTGATGGTGGAAGGTAGCCTCCTATGCCAGTACACCTGGATATCGTGCAGGACTGCGTCAGATGAAGAGCAAGGGGAATCTCACAGGAAGGCAGCAGATGACAATCATAACCATAGTCGCAGGTAAATTGCAGAGATAAATGGTAGAGCTGCGTTGTCCTGGGACAGAGACGCTGTCCTGTCGGATGGGAACGCCAGTCCCCAGGTATAGAGCTGTTCACTGGCCGCAGGTGACTGGCTATGTAGAGGAAGTCTGATGGTTTAGATCCTCTAATGAGGCTGCAATAGATGAACAGCGGGAGTCACGGACAGGTGGTCAATAGATTAGCACTCTGACCGCCGTTGTGTATGCCTTCTCAGGCGGTATATGGAGGATGCAAAAATTTATAAAGTCAGCAAAATAAATTGGAGGATATAGCAAAAGGATAGCTTGTGCTGTGCTGTATAATAGCCTCAACGCGTTTCTCTACTGCCGTAGTTTCATCAGGAGGGTTGAAAAAGTAACTGAGAGGGAAGGAGGGTAGGTAATTTTATACCAATTAGGTTGTACAGATGGACTGTTAACTCTTTCATTGATGGCATAAAGTACAGATGCTTATGGTGTACAGAGCATAAGAGTCTATATATTTATAGCCTCAGAGAGTTGCTGAGAATAGTATCAACTTAAAAGAAGAAAAACATAATTACAAATTTCAACAATATTAATACTACAATATAACAGTAATAATAATAACCATATATATAAAAATTCATACATAAGATAATTAATCAAATACATAAAAAAATAGTTCGTAAAGAGTATGTACATACAATAACAGAGTCTTCAAACTTAAGACTGGAAATAGAAATAAATATAAAAATAAATATAAAAATAAAAATAAATGGA
>WWET01004658.1:90357-110912 GCA_011038615.1 Limnodynastes dumerilii | reverse complement strand
GTAACGAAGGGGCCATACGCCCGCACAGGGGGAGTGCCAGGGGGAGGCAGCGATGTAACGCTGAGCGTTAGCACGCTCAGCACTACATCGTACCTCTGGATCAGGCCCCACGTCCCTAAGTGGTACAAGAAAGCTATAACAAAGTCTCACTGCTCAGCTATAATGGTGGCTTGTGTGTTAGGGCTCCTGTGGGTCTCCATTCTTCTCAAAATGGCACCCTATGCAGTTGCCTAAACCTGCCTAGGTGTAGCAGCGGGCCTGCATTATGGCTTAAAATGTGCTTTGTGCTCTGGCAGGAGAGATATGGTGAATTACAAATAATGAGCCAGATCCAGATTTAAGATCATTTTACGTGCAAGCATACTGAAGTTACGCACTACTAAGAATAATACACTCCCCCGGCCACTCCCCTCGTACACGCGTAACTTATCTGATTTTACGAGTTCGAAACTCTACCTTAACCTTTTCTGGTCGTACGTAATGCCTTGTTGCATATAAGGGCCTAACCCAACAATTTAAATGCATCCCTCCGCCCATAATACGCATTTTCGCCTTGCGTAGGGATGTCACGCACATTCATATGGAGTTACGTACAAGTTATGTACAATCAGAGTTACGATGCGTAATATCTGCCGTACACATGCACAGTGCGTCCCCACAGCCAGATTTACTTATGCAGCATGCGTAAATTAGCTGTCGTAATTAGGTCTGGATCAGATCCAATGGACCTAATCCAGACCTCCATGCAAATCCTTACCTTATCATCTGCCTACAGCCACCTAATTTCCTTCATCTGCATGCTTATCCCTGCCCCTCCATGTGGTGTCTGGTAACGCCCCATCGGATGAATCTTCTATAGTACAGAACTGAACTCCATATGATAGGAATCCAGTTACAGAACATCAGGAATATCAATGCGAAAGCATCTTACGAAAGCCGGGTAACGTTATTATTTCAGGATCAGGTCCAATATTATGAAAAAATTCACTACACATGAGACATATACTAGTAAGTACTAGTAAGTAAGGCTGACAAGGGTTAACAGTGAGAACATACACACATTAATGGAGTTTCCTAATGTGTGCAAGCTCCTTCCATCTGTAAATCTGTTCTTTTACTCTCATTTTATCATTCCGGGTAATCAGCAGTGGCAATGACTCCTGGAAGGGCCATAGCAGAGCCAGCTGTAATGCAAATGATTTGCCTGGCAACTTGCTTCATTTGGCTTTAACTACTCAAACCTTGAACTAGGTCCAGTGCTAACATTCTAAAGAGAATACGATGTAGCAGCTTTTCCAGCCCTAATTGTACAAATGGAGTTCTGCTTAATAGTGTGTTTCTAAAGCATTTGCACTTAATATTTTCCACTAAAATTCAACCTGAATCAAAAATCACAAGTTTCCTTCATTGTTTGTGACAAGATGTGTCGAAAATCAATCACTGGTCTCATTATAAAATTCTTTGTACTTATTGAAGCTGATCCCAGTCATATGCTATGTAGACCTTTGATTCTTGAAGCCTTGACACTTGGGGACCTATTAAAGTCCCTGCTCTTACATGTGAAGAATTTGCAAAAGGCATTTCTAAATGTGATTTAGTTTTCTTCATAGCTTTAGCTGTTTGAATTCCTACAAGAGGAAAATATAAAAAGGGAAATCAAGAGATTTTTATTTGTGGCAATATTTTTTCTAAGTGCTATATTAAGTGTAGGATGTAAGCAAAAATACAGATGTATTGTGTGTATGAATTTCCTATTGCAATGGATGGCTACAGCTAGTATCTGCTCACAATGTTGACTGTTAAGATGTTTCAAAATGGGAACTTTAAGAAAGTCCCTGGTATGATTGCAATTATTCACAATAAGAGCTTAAACCAGTGGGGTAACTTCATCAGAGTTGCCCAGAGGCAAAATAAATGTTGGTGCCCTACCCCCCATGAAATGAGCAACATATACACAACTTCACTCACCTCTCTTCTGCTGCTTCTTCTAACTATTCTTCCTTATCTTCTTCTTCAATCTAGGCAGGCTGCCCCTTGAGGTTGTCACTCGTAGTCTGACTGACAGATCTACATCAGGGACCGGATTCACAGATGCGTGTGTCTAAAGTACGTAAATCTACGAACCCAGGTTGCAAGGCAACGCCCTTGACACTCCCCTTGCACGGATGGATTTTCGGTGACTTACGCTTCCATAGGGCACCCTTAACTCTATGTGTGAATTTACATGCGTAAGTTACTTACGTATGTGCGTACATTACTAACCGCACCCTCAAAAGCCCATTTAAATGCCTCCCCCCACCCACTTTCACGTAACTTCGCACGTACTGAAGACAACACGCCCTTATGTACGTATGTCACTAAGTCAATCCATGCCTAATGGACTTCCGTGTTTAAATCCTACGTAAATTGAGTGGAAAAAGTTGCTACGCATGCGCAGTTAATCCGCTCCTAAAAATATGCACGCAAAAACTAGCAAATTCATATCCGTGAATCCGGTCCCAGATTTCTTGATTACCTTGCACACAACAGCCTCAAACTGACGTCATCAAACGGATGCAGAGAGATCTGGGTATCAGTCCCTCTCCCTGTAGCTTCTAATGCAATGCTTGTAAGCTGCAAGGAGAAAGATAGACCCTGAGCTGCCCGCATCATGGATCCATAGCAGCCACTGTCGATCATATTCATTGCTGGATTGCAAATAATTATTGGCTCCTATATCCTATGAACAGCAGTGGCTGCAGGCTCAGTAGCGGCCCTGGACTGTTGCATACAATGGAGGCTGACACCTGAAGGCCAGCAACTCCATTGTCCACTGGCTTATACGTAGTCATTGTTGGCATAGCAGAAACACAGACACTAGAAGAAAGGTTTAATACACAGCTAAGATAAAGCCACCTTTGCCAGTAATCAGTATGAGCTGGACAACATGGATCCAGAAGAGACTTACAACAGGAGGGCCTTTTTCTGATCGCTAGGATCAGGGTTTTCGCTTGAGCTCTGAATTCCCAGGATGGATGGAGCATTTCCAAGGGTGAAGGAAATGGAATGTGTTCCGTTATGTGGGAGGGGGAAGTATGCAGATAGTATAGTGAGGGAGTGTGGGTTTATGTTTCGAACACCCCTTTATCAAAGTGGCCATTCTCTCCCAGGCATTAAACGTTCCATGTGTGATGTGCGCGACTAATGTGACACCACCTAAAGAAACCTCTAATAAGAATAAAACACGGACACCAAGCTTTGGCAATTAAATTTATTGTCTAATTAATTTTATTGTTTAAATGTCATTGATCCTTAAGAGATCAAAGATCCCTTAAAAAATTGATGGGGGCCAAAGAAAGCAGGTAATATTAATAATGTTAAAATGTGGCACATAATAAACATAACAAACAGTCCTTACTTATATATGAAATTCAAACAGTGCCAAACAACAAAAGCGCCCTCCACCTCATTCAAGTGCTACGCAAAACCGCCCGCCCAGACAGATCTACAACCTCAGGCATAACCACCTCGAGTGGTCAAACAAAGACAGTTACCTTCTTTCACGCCTCCAATTGCGCTATAACTAATAATACTAAATCCAACAGACCTGCTTTCCGCCCATCAGCAGATCTAAGCCAAGCTATTCACTAAAAGCAAGCCTGAACAACGTCAATAACCATTAGGAGGGTGGAACGGGTGGGCAGATCCAGCAGGAAAAGGAGGCAGAGCTCTGTGCTCAAAGGCTTAAGAAAACTACAGGGTCTTGGCTCCACCCCTTGAAGACCCCAGGACCAATGAACATAAACCAAGGTGAGTGGCACCATTAATCACACACAGGGAGTTTAATTTTGCTCCAGTTAAATAAATTAACCCCCCGCTTCCCTTTTAAAGTGCCTTGGAATCGATTGCTGCCTCGCCGAGGCTAGCACCACGGGTGCATGGTTGCTCAGTCTGTAGCACTTGTGTCTCACAGCACTGAGGTCATGAGTTTGATTCCCGGACTAGGCCTGATCGGTGTGGAGTTTGTATGCTCTCCCTCTGTCTGCGTGAGTTTCCTCCAGGTGCTCTGGTTTCCTCCCACACTGATAAAAACATGCTGGTAGGTTAATTGGCTGCTTAATAAATTAGCCCGTTTCTGTGTGTGTGTGTGTGTGTGTGTGTGTTAGGGAACCTAGAATGTAGCTCCAATGGGGCAGGGACTGATGTGAATGTTAAAATATTCTCTGTAAAGCGCTATGTAATCTGATAGCACTATATAAAAACCTGCTAATAAATAAATATTAAATAAATAAAAAGAGAAGGGTATGGAAGTTTTATGGTGGGGGTAAGCTATTGTATCTGCATATGAGCTGATGGGGGGGAGTGGCCTCCTCTCACACAGAAACCAGGATCCAGCAGTGATGTAGTATTGGATCACTGCTGCCACATGCCATGAATCTCTGTCACTGAAGGTGGTCTGCAAGTGGTCCCATGTAATTTACTGGTTCCAGAAGAGGCTAGTGCATGGTTAAAAAAAAAAACCCCAGTCGTTTATACCTTTATCAGTGTGTTAGGTTTCCTGACAGACATTGTATTAATCTAATTACTATGCATGCAATAAGTTTCTATGGAACTGTTGCAAAACAATTATGTGAAGACATGATCATACATAAAATAACCTGGTGTGTGATCTCATTATTTGTAACCGTCATTCTCAGGCAATGAGTCACTAAGTCTGCCTTATAATATTATGCTAATGATAGAAAATTAAAAAAGAGACAAAAGACAAACCTTTCTTTACAATGGAGGACATATGTAAGTGCTCTTACTCTACTACAGTGCTGGCTAACCTGTAGCACTCCAGGTGTTGTGAAACTACAATTCCCAGCATGCTTTGTCAGGTATCCGCTATGATTTTGCAGTTAAGGCACGCTGGGACTCAGGTTAGCCAACACTGCTCTACTAGTATACCAGTGGCTTGCTAAGATGTGTTCCACTTATATCACATTACAGGTGCATGGTATCAGTAGAGAGTATTCAAAGTGTTGGACATTCTCATACAACATTATCAGAGTTTACATTGGATATATTATTTTGTTTTCAAGAGCCAATGTTTAGCACAGTTGTACTTTTTTTCTTTATAATAGTTTATTCTACAACTTATACCAATACTATAGTCTAATCATTTAATATAGAATGATGCTTTATTTTATAATGTCCACTAAGTATTCTCACTACTAGGTTTAAAACTATAGCAGAATGCATACGTTATCTAAAAATCACAGCTGTGTATTGCAATGAATACAAATTTAATGTTTAATTATGCCCTAAAAAAACCAGTTACTATAGGTTGACCTTAATCCTTAAGATAACAAACCTTTAATGACTGTACCCTCTGATATGGTGACATTGATTATTGGCATCTTTGACTGTACTATGTGTGTTCCATGTCAGTCCCAAATCACTGCTGGCTTTATCACAGTATGTAACAGCCATCCATATTCATATCAGATTGTGCCTTTCATATGTACTGTTAGCCGCAATAGATTTTTTTAATGCAAATTATATTTTATTAGCATTCCAAGTAACAAAATATCAGACGGATTTCACATTACAGATTAGAATGCAGTTTTACAGGGCATTACTCATCATCAAATGGACAAAGAGATACAAAAAAACTAAACTAAGCATAGAATTAAAGAAACTAAGACATTTAGTTCAGAATGGTAAATGAGTCAGGAGGAGGAAAGGGGGAGGGGGAACAGGGAAGGCGAGGGAAAAGGGGGTAAAGGGTGGGTGGAGACAGCACAAACAGGTGTAGAGCCTACAGATTCAATAACCAGGGGTTTAATGGACAAGTTGTGTATATAGATCAGATTTGAATAACAACCAGGGACACCAAGTCACAGTAAAATCTAAGCATTTTTGTAAGTGGAAAGGGAGAGGTCTTCCTTATCCATACAAAATTCAGTTCTGGTTCTCCATACTCTTACAGATGGGGGAGTTGAAGATTTCCAATGGACCGGGATCACCGCTTATGCTGCATCGTTTAAATGTCTAAGTAAGGATTTTTTTATAAACAGATATAGGCAAATTTAAGTAACCTTCTCTCTCCAGAGCATCTGGAAATCCCTCCCCCAGTATAGTTGAGGCCACACGTAGTATGGAGGTCCAAAATGAGTGCAAAGTAGGGCAGCTCCATTAAATATGGAATGGGTCCCCCATCATTGAAGAATACCTCCAGAACCTATTAGATAACGCACAGACCATTTTGTGTAGCACTGATGGACATCTGTACCAGAGGTATAGAACCTTATATTGTGTCTCCCGGACTAATGTGATAGGGGAAGAGGCATATGTTAGTTCAAATATTTTTGCCAAATTTGGAGTCTTCAGTATGTCCTAAGTCTTTATCCCAAGCTTGGGTGAAGCTAGGAAGTTTAGGCCAGAAGTTAGCAAACAGCATTTTGTATAAAAGGGAGGTATGGTGCAATTGGGCAATTGACAAAAGCTCTCAAAGAGTGTGTAATCCCTGCTCAATGTAGATAATGGAGCTAGACCATTTACAATATGTCTAATCTGGAGATAAGACCACCACTCTCTCTGGCAAGGACAACACCTCATCTAATTCGCAAGGGGCTGCACTCCACCATTTTTCACCAGCTGATCGATTCTCAGGGGATCTTGACTACACCATCTTGACTACACCATGACTCCAAGAAATGAGGGTGTAACCCTGGCGTAAAAGCGTAGTTATGGAAAAGGGGTTAAAGTTTTTAGATATGAGAAAGGCTTCTCAGACATATCCACAAGTCCATAGTGGTCCTTATAGTAGGGTGAGAAATGCTAGGAAGGGCAGAATTCCAAGGAAGGGATGTTAAGAAAGACCGAGAGAGAGAGTTCTCAATGGTGATCCACTGGTTTATTTTATTTTTTTAAACGTTTTATCATCCAGGCAAGGACGAAGTACAGAAAAATACAATTAACAGATACAATAAGACCAGCAGTACTTATTTAAGCAGAAATACACATAAAATTGCTTTATGGTGGACTTATTAAAAGATCTCACAAGTGTGTATACTGGTTTCACTCATATTGTCATTCACCTGGAGTTATTTTAAATATGTGAAGCAGAAACAAGATCAAAAAGAGAGAAAAAACAGAGGAAAAGAGAAGAAGAAGAAGAAGAAGGGACATGTGATCGACTGTCCCAAAGGAGAGCAATAAAAGGGGAGGGAAGAAAAAGAATAGCAGAAGAAAAGGTCAGCAGTTAGATAAATCAAGAGAGATTAAGAAAGGAAAGAAAAGATAAAGATAGGAAGTAAGAAAGTAATAAAATTGTAGAGTAAAGGAGAGAAAGAAGGAAAGAGAAAAATAAAGAAAAGAAAAGAAATACGTAAATATAAATAAATATTCCCAGGACAGTCAACAAAATATAGGGAGAGAGGTTCCAAAATGAGATGCCCAAGGAGCCCATACCTTACTGAAAGATTTGGAGGTATTTTTAAGAATGCATGTCATATATTCCATTCAATAGACATACCATGTCTTCTCCATAATGTCACGAAAGGTAGGGATATATGATTTCTGCCAATGCAGTGCAATAAGACAGGTAACTGTCTTTAAAATAAGTTTATTTTGATGAATGGTAGCCTCAGGGACTCGCAGAGGTAAGAGGAAATATTTAGGAGAGAAGGGAATAGAAATTTGTAATAAATTGGAGAGGAAGTCTCTCACTAAGGACCAAAGAGCTCTCATCCTGAGTGACCCACTTTTTAATCAGATTGTTTTGTGTCCAATTAATTATTCTACCCAGGTGGACTGAATTTCTGTAAATTATATTACGCTTAAACTGTGGCCTTCTGCTATTTAAATTGAATAATTCAAAGTGGGAATAGGTCTGCTTAAGCTGAATTCCAATTGGCAATGTTTGGGAAAAGTATAACAATTTTGGCAGGATAGACATTTTGATCACATTCAGTCTACCTAAGAGATTAGGCACCGTCAAGGGCTTTCTGCATATGGTGGTACTAACTCTAACAATGAGAGTCCCAATGTTGGGTCATATATATATATTTTTAAATTGAGAGCCAAACTTACCTCAGGAGACACCCCTTAAATTCTCCAAAATGGCTGCTGTGGAACAACTCCCCCTATCAGCTGCTGCTCCCAGCCCACAATCAGTACAGACACAGAATGGAAGTTGCTCAATCAATTTATAGGCAAATGCAAACAGGTGCATGAAAGGCAGGGGTCAGTCTGCTAGCCACAGAAACAAAGGGAAAAAAATTGCCTCAGCAACACTACCATAAACCAGTAACAGACTATACTGTTCTATCTGTAAAATAAAACACAGAAATGTCTGTTACACATATTTGCGCAAATATATGATAAGCCACCAGCCACCGTAAAGGCCTTTCTGCATATGGTGGTCCTAACTCTAACAATGAGAGTCCCAATGTTGGGACCCCTGCCTTTCATGCACCTGTTTGCATTTACCTATAAATTGATTGAGCAACTTCCGTTCTGTGTTTATACTGATTGTGGGCATGTCTGGGAGCAGCAGCTGAGAGGGGGAGTTGTTACACAGCAGCCATTTTGGAGACTTTAAGGGGTGTCTCCTGAGGTAAGTTTGGCTCTCAATTTAAAAACATATATATATGACCCATTATTGGGACTGTTACTGGTTCATGGCAGTGTTGCTGAGGCAATTTTTTTCCTTTGTTTCTGTGGCTAGCAGATTAACCCCAGCCTTTCATGCACCTGTTTGCATTTACCTATAAATTAATTGAGCAACTTCCATTCTGTCACAGAGAGAGATGAAATGGATATATGAACTGAATACGTTGGTCCCCATTGGCGTAAATGAAAATTATGAAATAGCTCCTTTTTTATAAAATTATATTTTTGTTAGGTAGATCTGGATAGACTCGTGTCTTACTTATCTTATCCTAAAGTTCTGTATTTATGTTGTTTTATTGTATATTATGGGTATTCTTATTCTTTATTTTTTAGTATATGAATTTTATGATGCTTACTTAGTTTTATTCATGTACTTATTTTACTATATATGTGTATCACTACTGATTTTAGGTCTGTATGCATTTCTATTTTTTATTAATTTATGATATATGATGAGGGTTGTATATAATACATATTATGAGTTTTATATAAGGACTTATAACTTGTTATTTTTTATTTTTTATTTGTTTTATATAACTTATATTTTAATTATATATGCAGCTACTATATTATAATGATGTGCAGTTGTAAAATCCTGATAATGATTTTTGGGTTCTCACTTTCATATGTCCTGTGTTTATTTTCTTTGTAAGAGGAATAATGCCCTTGTTTTTATGTAAAGAGATTATGAGTATTATTAAGAGTGGATCTCCCTTATCACAATAAGTACGCTGTAAAATTTTTCAACCTTTGTGTGCAGCTTTGGGAACAGCAATAGCGCTGGTTCAGCTGTTCCGACGGACCTCGGCAAGAAGGCATGCACTGTGCATGCGCAAGAGTCCGATGCCCGCTCTGAATGATACAGAGCACTATAGATAGTAGGAAGGGGGTTTCCTGATTTAAGAAACCTTTATAGAGCAAAACAATGATTAATAAACAGGCCTAATATCATATATATTCTAGTAATGATTATAAAAAGAAATGAAGCGGTTTTTCATTTTTTGCCCTCATTAAAGATGGCGTCCGGAGGTTCTTTCCCATTGTTTCCATTGCACATGCACGATTTCTTAAAGGAAAGGCGCCTTTTTTAGTATTTAAACCCCTCTTAATCTGTTATGCTTCTTGATGTTTGGCTAATATTCTCACTCAGGAAGTCCCATGGTAAATCCTGGACGAAACGCATAGGGGAGACGCAATTTGCCTGAGCTGTGTGTTGTTATCCTGACATTATACTCAGATAAGCTTTTTTTAATTTGATTATATGTACGCATATTTTATATTATTACTGGCAATAAATTTTGTGTAAAAATTACTGCACTAGATTGCCTTTTATGCTTTTATCTCCTAGGGCCGTATTCAGACCTCTGGCCGCATTGCATATGCGACCGGAGTTTACTGATATTAACTACTGTGCATGCGCAGTAATTTCGTTACGATATCTACGTTAATTTTTGCAACGTAGATTGCGGCCGGAGGTCTGAATACGGCCCCTATTCACTACCTTGGATGAGTTTCCTGCCATATAAAGGTTCCAGAGCCACGTGGAAAGATACCATTACAGGCAATATCATATTGGACATCTGGTACGCATTTACTTTACTTCTGGCTTACACCACATGAAGCACGTGCACTTTATATATATATATGAACTTTTGTACCATTGGCGCCCCCAATATTGCACTTCTTCACTATCCTAATTCCAGGGGAACTACCGGACACCCTACGGGAAAGGCAGCCCCTGAACAATCAGGACTTATGTATTTATTTATTAGTTTATTTATTTATTTATTTATGTATTTCATCTATTAATCTTTATACAATTTATTTAGATTGTTATATCAAGTATTTGGGTTCACAGCGCTATTGTTTGTACACTTTTTTCTATCATATATATATATATATATATACATACATATATATATACATACATATATATATACATACATATATACATACATACATATATACATACATACATATATACATACATACATATATACATACATATACACATACATACATACATACATATATACATACATACATACATACATACATACATACATATATACATACATACATACATACATACATACATACATATATACATACATACATACATACATACATACATACATATATACATACATACATACATACATACATACATACATATATACATACATACATACATACATACATACATACATATATACATACATACATACATACATACATACATACATATATACATACATACATATATACATACATACATACATACATACATACATACATATATACATACATACATACATACATACATACATACATATATACATACATACATACATACATACATACATACATATATACATACATACATACATACATACATACATACATATATACATACATACATACATACATACATACATACATATATACATACATACATACATACATACATACATACATATATACATACATACATACATACATACATACATACATATATACATACATACATATATACATACATACATACATACATACATACATACATATATACATACATACATACATACATACATACATACATATATACATACATACATACATACATACATACATACATATATACATACATACATACATACATACATACATACATATATACATACATACATACATACATACATACATACATATATACATACATACATACATACATACATACATACATATATACATACATACATACATACATACATACATACATATATACATACATACATATATACATACATACATACATACATACATACATACATATATACATACATACATACATACTCCAGTGTCCCAGCTTATTAAACAAAAATCTTATGTAAATTGTAGTTAGTGAACTAAAAAAAAGGTTTCTATTGCTGTAAATGTATTTTATTGATACAAATGTTATTCTATGCATTTGCTAACTTTAGATAGCGTAATAAGATTGAGTTACAGGTAAATTTGAGGAAGCATAAATGGTGTGGCAATTTAATACAATCCTGGTTTTCCTGTTATAACTTTGATTCAGTGTGATGCATATTCTAATAGTTTATTTGTCACGCTCTGTCCATGAGTTTTGGGATTGATTTATAATTGACCTGTGAACCTTATTGTAAAGTTTTCTGCTTTTCATTAATTGCTAAAGTTTAACAGAAGCAGAGAAAAGTAAATCAAAATTATTTTCAAACCAAAGACGTTGTCTGGTCTTCTTCTTTGAGTCCAATTACTCTGAACCCACATTTCACAATCACATCCTGTATAAATTCCTCCTACTTAGGAGTAATACAGATAAGAGGAATAGCCTCCCATCTGAGGTGGTGGAGGATAACACAGTAGAACAGTTTAAACATGCTTGGAATAAATATAAGAATATTCTAAATCACAAATTAAATTGAGGGTAAATAGGGTCTAGGGTCAGTATAGTTTTAAATAAACAACTGGGCAGACTAGATAGGCCAAGTGGCTCTTATCTGCTGTCACTTTCTATATTTCTTTGTTAAAACAAAAAACTATATTCTGTATGATTGGATCCTAACAACCTGATCAATACGCATTCCGTCCTATCCAGACTTAAGTGACATGACCCTTCTTACAGCTTTCAGCAGACAGGCCAGGTTGTAAGACAAATGCCAACTCTTTACTCACAAATCCAGACTTATGAACTGCCTCCATACAGTGGCAGGAGTTGTCAAAATTAAGGTATGCTTAGGTGAGGTCAGTGGCTTGTGGAAGGACACATTTATATTGCAGCTCTGCACTTTCTAAAGTATTTGTCCATGATAACAAATAATAACAAACATAGAGGCTTATCCTAAAGTACTAACAACACCCGTTAGTACTCACACAAGCTCCCCCTCTTATATGTGGACCAATGGAGGTCTGGATCACCCCACAATCACAAATTAATTAGAAATGAGAATCTGGTTCAAAGTTATACCAAAAACTTAAGGTGTATGTGTATTAAACAAGTTTAAAAACCATTGCATTAAATCTACAGTTGATATTAAATACATATCAGAGTTGTTTCTAGGGGTGGGCAAGCCATGCTATCGCACAGGACCCACCCCTTAAAGGGGGCGCCCAGTAGAGCAGCCACCCTTTAGGTCACGCTACCCTCCCCTGGGCCGTGGTCACATAGACCACTGCTCACAGTGACGCCGGCCACATCAGATAACAGATATGAGCGTTATGCATGGAAATAGATTTGGTTGTACAGGTTTCCCGTAGGAGCCCTATATATCCAGTACTCGTCATACAAGCACTGCACCGCAGAGGATGGAGCAAGAGAATGAAGGTAAAGGTAAGTGAACTTAGAATAGGCTTTTAATAAAAGAGTTGTTAGTATATAAGGGGCACAAAAGGAGGCTGAACACATTTAAGGGGGCACATAAGGAGGCTGATACATAAAAGGGGCACAAAAGAAGGCTGATACATATAAGGGGCTCAAAATGAAGCTGAACACATATAAGGGGCACAAAAAGAAGCTGGACAGTGGGGAGGGTGTGGGGAGGCATTCTGGGTCGTATTCAGAGCTCCGTCCGCATTAAAGACCATGTATACGCAATCTACTTTGCAACAAGTAATGTAGATTATGTTGCAAAATTACTGTGGATGCGCAGTAGAACATATCGGTAAACTCCGGACGCATATGAAATGCGGCTGGAGCTCTGAATACGGCCCTCTCTGTGCTTAAAAAGGAAAATATGCATGGTAAATTAAGGTAGCCTATGGCACACTTAAGTGCCATTAGACACCTGAAACCGGGGGGCTGGGATCAGGGGTTGAACAGGAGAGTTAGGTGAGGTACAGCACGCACCTAACTCTCTCTTACCTTTGAATACAGTCCCACATTAGGGAGCTGTCCAAAGAAAGTACTCTCATATCAAGAGAGGAAAAACTCACAGTTCCATAGTCCAAAATCCATGGCATGTGCTCAGGCGAGCGTGTGTTACTCCCAGTAACTCCACTTAATGTGAAACAACCCTTGGTTTGGATACTCCACTGCCTCAGTCTCAGCTCACGGAAGTTCCTGTAGATATTTGTAGGATGACTCAAAAGAAGAGGAGACACACAGAACACATCTAGCATAATAAAGTTTATTAGCAAACGGCATACATACACAGATTAAATTAAATGTAATGAATCACTGCTTGAGTTGGTGCCGCCTAGGCAAATTCAGGTCCCGGTAAAAAATAGATAGTAGAGACAGTCCTCTGCAAATTCTGCTGAGGACTATCTTTACTATAACTTAGGTACTGGGACCTAAATTGTCTAGGCAATTTAATTGGATCACCTACTCACAAAGTGATTCACTCTATGTTTTTGGATGAGTTTCCTGTGGTATCCTTACAATGAATTGCTTAAGAGCTGATTCAGTGCACCTATTTTCTCTCCTACCTATAGCCTGTTTTTTATGGTGGTTAGATTAATTGTTTCTCTTTGGTAGGGTAGTCTGTAGTATTAATCCTATCCCATTTATAATCACAATGCTTTCACCATATGCAGTGCCTTGCTTACAAAATGTAGAAAAATAACACATAATAAAAACAATAATAATAATAATAAGCTCTGTGCTCAACATAAAGTATGCAATCCCTCTGATTTATGATATGCAATACAATGCTAGCATTTGAGCCCTAACCAGACATCACAGTAAAACGCAATGTCATACAGTGTATTGGCCACCAAACTAGCATTAAACACCAGTTTTGCACTCCTGTCTACCCTTTCAGCATTATGGATTACATAATCGTTACTGTCTAATGCCATCATAATGTCAGTGGCTGAAGTACCAGAGACAATGGAAGCGCTGCCCCCAATTCGCAATGCAAGCCCACGCAGTGGGGACTCGCAATGTGCCGCAGCTGGGGTTTAAATTATTAATAAGGTATTTTAATTAGTTAAATTAAATTAGTTAAAAACAAAAATTGTGGTTTTTTTTTATAGTATATACAGCTATTTGTATGTTCTGCCTTTCCTAAATCGCCATGTTATTGTAACAACAGCGATTTAGAAGAGGCAGCATTTTTGGTGATTTTCTTACGACATTACTTTAGTAAATACAGCGATTTTATAATTGCTGCAAAATCCCTATATGAACAGCAATTTTTACAAATCGCTGCTTATTAAATCTGGCCCATAGGCTTCACTGACAAATAAAAGCGTGCCTGTGATATCTGAGGCGTTACAGGTGTTACCGCGATTAGTGATTCCAGCATTGTCATCAGGGGATAAAAATCTGCAAGAGGCAACGTGTGGGTTGGATCAACTATTGGTGGGGTCCAAAAAATATGTATACTGCATAAGTAGAGAATAGAGAACCCACTGACATGTATTTCACATTTCAATAAGGAGATTAATAGTGACCTCTATGCAATGCAGGTAGTCACTGATACCCTAGTGAATACCACCCAAAACATAGAGCATCCTAGTTACCACCAGCCAATACATACAGAATACTAGTGATCACCACTTCATATAAATAACATTCTAATGATCTCCATTCTATACAGACATCATTTTAGCAACAACCACTTATGACAGTCAACATCCTGGGTTTCTTCAAATAAAAAGGAGCTGCTGAGTGGCCTCCGGCCTACCGGGAAAATTCCCTATAAGTCCTATGGCCAATCCACCCCTGATTGTTAGTAACAGGGATCTGTGTTGACAGATACAAATTGTTTCTAGTTTATGTGGTATATGATAAATCAACTCTGAAAACTATTATACAGTGTGTTTTGTCTAACATGGATAAGTAGCCTAGAGAGGGCAAAAAATTGAATCCAGACTTGTTTACAAGCAGTGAAGTCTGGATCCCCTTGTCTGTCTTTTATATCATCCATTTGTTTTGTACTTTAATAAAGATAACAGCACATATATCATAATGGAGAGCTGTTTTTGTGGTTGCTTATTGGATTAATAAATATGCTGATCTTAATCTCTTCAGATTGATATGTAATGTTCCGCAAGCACTGAACAAAATTATTATGCATCAGCTGCTCTGTCTTTATGTATCACAGATCACTCAACAAGGACATAAGGGAAGGGCATGAAAACAGCGAGGTCAAACTCCACTTACATCAATGTCACATATCTGCATAGCAACGTTTGTAATATAAGCCTCCGTGCGTTTAATAAAATAAAGAAACATTTTACAGATTGAATCGCTTATTAAAAAAAGGACACTAACAATGACATGCTACGAACTTGCAAAGTTACAATGTATTGTTTCCTTCTTAAGATGGAAACACACTAGATTTTTACTTGATTATTGTGAAAATCAGATGATAACCAACAGTTTGCTGCGACAACTTAGTGTTTTCGCTTCATTGATGGAGTAGAATCATTAGAAAAGGCATCCTGTTGGCTAACTGGATTTTGGAAAGTTCTGAATTTTAAGAGCAATAATGTCTCGATGTCTGTAGAAATCTTCAGTGTGTACGATACCCAGACCTCTCTTTTTTTTTAATAATATTTCTTTATTTCAAGTAATGCATTGATACAGACTTCAATGTCATTATGTAACATCACAAATAAAAAAACATTTTGTTACAACAAATGCTGTCCGTGTATTCCTTGAAAAATGTAACCATGATTATTCCCATTATCCCACACATTTTCCCTGTTAAACAGCAGAGAGATTTTTGGGCATTCAGTGTGAATTTATGTCTTGACAAATGCCACATTTTTTTTGTATTAAATAAGAAGGGGTTATCTCTAACTGAATCCGAAACTTCACTATCGTGTTGGTGAAGAAAGTATGTAATATTAAGTGATCCTAAAAATTCAGCCTCTAATGAGGTATTAGCGTATATTTCCGTGTTATGGATCCAGTCCCTAACGTGTCAAAATCCCACTGTTAAGTTATAAGCTATTACCTTTGGAAAATGTATTCCTCCATTTGCTTTTGTCTGATGGGGCTTTCTCATGCTGATGCGTGCTCTTTTGCCCTTCCAGATGAACTTTCTGAATACAGAGTTTATTTTTTGTATATCACTTTTTGTAATGACAATAGTTAGGACTTGTTAAATGAACAACAATTTCGGGAACAACATCATTTTGAGTAGATTCGCCCTTCCCAAATATGAAAGGATAAGATGTTCCCACCCCTTAATCTCATTTATTATGTCTCCCATTGTTTTATCCATTGTAGCTTTGTAAAGAAGGATGGGTTTTTGGGTATCAATACCCCTAAGTAGGTAAAGCAGTCTCGCGCCCAATTAAGTGGAACCACCCTCCCTGCACCCCGTGCCTGAGGTACAATGCTGTGAATTTAGAGGTGTTGATCTGCAGACCTGATATTGCCACAAATTGATGATTTTTTCCTAAAATAGTAGTCAGTGTGTTTTTAGGGTTTTTAATATATAAAAATAAGTCATCAGCAAAAGCGGTCATTTTCACTTCTTTGTTACCTATGGATATACCCTGAAATTCTGGCCATCGCTGGAGCAATCTCAGCAAAGGGTCTAAAGCTAAGTTGAATAGCAATGGAGACAACGGACAGGCCTGTCTGGTGCCTAGAAACATTCTAACTGGCTCACTCAGTTTTATTAGTAATCTAGTGGTAGGTGATAAATATAAGTATCTGATTAATCTGACGAAAGAGATGTGGCCACAATATCGTATCAAAGGCTTTAATAGTGTCAAGGCTCAACATCATCTGTTCAGTGTTCGGCTGCTGGTGAGATGCTACTATGGCTGCTACTGCAGTTCTGTTCCCCTTAATTAAGTGCCTATCTCTTACAATTCCCAACTGGTGTGTTGTCATCAATTGAGGTAAGATTGTCTGTAAGCGATTAGTCATGATTTTGGTTAATATTTTAAGGTCAGTATTTAAAAGCGTTATAGGTCTATAGGACTCAATATTCTGCACATCTTTGTTGGGTTTTGGGTTTTTGGGATGCACTTCTGTAAATTCTGGAAAAGGAGGATTGTGCCTATGAATCGTATATTAAATAGGTAAAGTAACACTGGAGAACTATCTTCTTGTAGAATTTTGTAATATTCTGCTGGGAAAACATCAGGTCCCGGTGCTTTATGAGACAGGAGATTAGAGATTACAGCAATTCTCCCAGACCTCTCTTTAATGATTCTTCCTGCGCTATGGCTGTCTTTGTGGGCATGCATATTTCAATTAATTAATGATTCTTTAAAGTTTACAGAGAATAAAATGTGAAGCTGAGGAGAGGCTACATATTGAATTTAAATGCATTTTAAATGTATGGGAGAGGATGGCTTACATTTTAATGTGTATATGTTCCTAGCTTTTACGCTTTGTCAATTTTATAGAATAGGAAGAAGGAGATCTGTAAGTCCGCACATGAGAGGGAAGTGAACATATCCAGAACTCTACATTAAATTCTCTGCACTGTTGTGCAGCCATCCAAATGCAGATCCATGTGGATCCGCCTATCTATATGCCTATCCCTACCCTGACATTATTAGGTAAGGAGCAGACCCAAAGTCCTAGTAAAAAGATCTGCACTCCAAAGAAAAACTAATAACAAAACTTTTATCAATTAAAATAATATCTATCTATCTATCTATCTATCTATCTATCTATCTATCTATCTATCTATCTATCATCACCTCTGAATTTCCTGGTAATAGTTATGGTTTTATGTGTTTCCTCATCAATGGGCAACATTAGGGTAGGGCTGATTTTTGTTCCAGTCTGGCCCTGACGTGATTGTACCACCAGAACAATAGACCCAGAATTCTGTCCTGGTAAAAATTTAGAGAGTGGAGCTGGAAGTGACAGGAAGCAGAAGGGCTATCACTATATGGGAAGGGGGAGGTATGCAAATAGTGCTCAGCTCTTAAGAACTATCCTGACTTCTTCAACACCTCTATTTTACATGGGGACGATGATGAAATCTTAACGGTAGGGTCCTGCTGTTGTAACGCCATACGGGAGTTGTGATGTGGTGGGGATCTGATATGCTGAAATATACAAGGAGCAAAAAAAAACATGTTTTAGCATTAAATAACTGTGAAAGTAAAAAATAATCCAAGTATTTATTTATTACTGTATGTACACATCAACTGACACAACACAACTGACTATATGACCATTATTTATTAACTGGTAATTGTGTTTTAAATAAAAACATTTTGTTACAATATGTTAGAAGACTTTTAAGTGTTTAAAGACAAAGAATTGGATCCTGAACTAATAGCGAATTGTGAACTAAGTGAATGGATAGGACGTACTCCTGTATGGAACTAAGTTCACTCCTAAGTTCCGCATGAATAGATAGGACGTACTCCTGTATGGAACTAAGTTCACTCCTAAGTTCCACATGAATGGAAAGGACGTACTCCTGTATGGAACTAACTTCCGCATGAATGGATAGGACGTACTCCTGTATGGAACTAAGTTCACTCCTAAGTTCCGTATGAATGGATAGGACGTACTCATGTAGGGAACTAAGTTCACTTACGTGTCCATAATTCTACTTTATCTTGTCCTTACATATGGGGAAAAGTATGGACAAGACAGACGCACATAAGGTCTAAACCCAGCCCTTACTGTACAATTTAAATAGCTCCCCTGTTCTAGAGGAGGACCTATCCCCTCTGCTCACCTAAAGGTGGATGGGGGAGGGACATTTAAATTATACAGTGTGGGCAGGTTTAAAGACTTCAGGGACACTGAAGGAAGCCTTATGGCAGCATAACTGCTGCAAACTCTGCATGACAGAGGGGAGTGACGGGAGCTCACTCCCCTCCCATGCGGACTTTCAAACCTCTGTGCGTAGAAAACTCACAGAGGTCTGGATCTGAGTCTGTAATTCTAGGATCATTTTGTAAGAACGATAAAAATCAATTCAGAAATATTGAATAAAATAAAATTAATATGTGAGAGAAAGGAGCCCTTTTCATCTTAACTTTATCATTCACAGCATACTTACTTCTAATACTATATCTACAATTAATATTCATTAACAATGATTATTAGAGGACTTCAGTAAGGCAGCAGAAATGATATCACTGAATGTAATATATAATAATTGTTTTAAACAACACATATTTTTTCAAAATAATACATTTGTTTTATTTAAAATAAAAATTGACCTTTGCCTTAAACAGCCTAAGTATGTTCTCTTTAGAAACTGTTTCTGCTTAGAACTGATGCTATTGTACAAAATAACCATGCAAAAAGTGTTTTTAATTGGCTTGTGTCTCTTATTTGTTACTTTTTATATTTGTTCATTTCATATATTTTGCTGTATTTTTCAAGAGCACATGTAATGCTTGTTTATTTCTCCAGAGATGCTCAATTTGCATTTTGCTTTTAATGCTTAAAATAAAATATTGTAGTTTTAAAAGCATTATTTTATCACACAAATGTGATTTTGTAAAGTATAATTATTTCAGAGGCATCAAATTCTTTTAGTACCAAAAACATACTTTTTTAGTACAAACAAATAATTACTGACTGCAGACTATGTGGCATAACATCATTTTATATCTTGCATAACTAATTTTTCTGGATCAAAAGGCGTTTATACATAAATGTATTTTGTGGTTGGCAGTGCTGTTGGACATGTGCACTTTTTCTAGTAAAGACATTGCTTTGAATTATGTGCCTCTATGGTATTTAATTTCTTACCCATTATATCCCATTATGTTAAGTTGCTAAGTTGCAAATGTTTACATTATTGACATTTTTTTTTCACTCACTGCACTTTGCCTTCCTTCTCATTTATTCCCCCAAATGATTGCATTCGAAAATCTACAACAAACAACAACAAACACAGTTTAGGAAGGGCATATAGATACTTGGGGAGTCATAATTCTTTGTAAGGTTGCTGGAACCACCAGAGGCACAGAGGGTTGTGAGGGGGGGGGGGCATTAG
>WWET01004658.1:76800-90337 GCA_011038615.1 Limnodynastes dumerilii | reverse complement strand
GGGGGGGGAGTTTTTAGAGTAGAGTACAAATGAATCTACAGTTTCAAAACTAAATTTAGGAATGAGTAACATAGCTATTTGGAACCTGTACTAGGTACCAATACCTATACTTTGTTTTTACTGTTATTAAGATTCTGTTTTTTGTTTGCAGTGTTTCCCCCTCATTTTTTGTGTCCATGAAGCTACATCAGCAAGGTCCTCCGAGTTATGCCATCGTGATGATCCTAATCTATTCGTACAACAGATACAATATTTTAATTCTGTTTCACAATTCTCGAACATACAATATATCAACATTTTTAAATGTGAGTTTCATGTAATTGCAGCTTATTAGTTACTTCCACTGGAGGGGGAGTGTGAAAAAGTGACAGAAATTGAAGCTAACCAAGTAAGTGGCAAGCAATAGGGATTCAGAGAATATCCAATTTGGCAGTCACAGCCTGCAGCAAAGCACATTTGTATCTTATGGGAGTTAATTAATGGGCTCAACAGACAATGACCAAAAATCTTACTTTTGTATGCCAGTAACTTTACAAAATCTAACATAAACTAACTAAAAATATTATAGTTGTTTACATGTTTCTGCACATTTAGATACATAGTTATATACGGTTTAAACTTTTTAAATTTTAAAAGTGCATATAGTATTTGCTTATATATACTTTAAAAAACAATATTACTTAGTTCAAACAGAAAAGATAAAATATGCAGTTTTACAAGTGAATTCTACAACTCATGATTCAGTGGCAGAACAAGTAAATATGTGTGTGTGTGTGTGTGTGTGTATGTATGTATGTGTGTGTGTGTATGTGTGTGTGTGTGTGCAGAGCTGTAGCATGGATTAATGGAACCCGGAGCAAGAGAATGCCATGGCACCCCCAACCCCGACCTCCCGAAGTATAGTGTTCCCACCATTACATATTTCCCTTCCTCTGTTACACATCTGTCTTTCAGTCTCACCCCTCTAATGACATACCTACCTTCTTTGGCCCCCCTCTCCAATACACTTCCCCCTCCCTGCACCCCCTCCATGCACATGGTCCTCCCTGCCCCCCTTATATTTACACATCTCCCTCCCTGTCACATTTGTATTACACATATCTCTCCCTAACCCCAATCAATTATACAGCCCCCTTCCTGTCTCCCTTACATCACACATCTATGGACATGGCACACTATATAAAGAACATGTGGAGTATATTATGGGTCTGGGAATGACACACACTATATTTTATTGTTTATAGTAAAGTTTGGGAATGGCACACTATATACAGTTTGTCGTGTGCCATTCCCAGACCTCTAATATACCCCACATATATTGTAATATGTGTCATTCCTAGACCAATAATATTCCTTACTTGTTGTACATTATATAGTCTACCATTCCAGACCCCTATTATTATCCCACATGTATTACTAGAATATTAGGAATCTGGAGATGCACTTGTCTGTGCTCTACGGCGTCTCTTTGGTCTGCCAGCACCTGGAGCTCAAGCTCCACCCTCGCTACTTCCTTGTGTGTTTGTGTGTTTGCATACCTCCCAACATTTGAAAATTCAAGAGGGACAAAATTTGGCGGCCTGTTAGAGGGTGTGTGTTTTGTACCACCCAGTGGGCGTGTCTGGGAGAGTGGGTGTGTATTGCACCACCCATACAAGCAGATCTAGTACCTACCCCTTTTATTCAGCCATCAAAAGGTCTGCCCCTTATTATTTGTCCAGGATTCATATGCCCAGCCTCTATATCTGCCCCATATTATTATTGCCAGCCTCCATGTCTGCCCCCAATTAATACTGCCAGCCTCCATGTCTGCCCCCTATTAATATTGCCTGCTTCCATATCTACCCCCAACTGCCTGTGACAGCCTCCTTCTGCCACCTATTGCCAGTGCCAGCCTCCATCTGCCCCCTATTGCTAGTACCAGCCTCCATCTGCTCCCACTTGCCAGTGCCAGCCACCATCTGCCCCCAATTGCCAGTGCCAGCCTCCAGCTGCCCCTATTGCCAGTGCCAGCCTCCATCTGACCCCAATTGCCAGTGCCTGTCTCCTTCTGCCCCCTATTGCCAATGCCTGCCTCGATGTCTGCCCCCAATTACCAGTGCCAGCCTCTATCTGCCCTTATTGCCACTGCCTGCCTGCATGTCTGTCCACTATTGCAAATGCCTGTCTCCATGTCTGCCCCCAAATACAAATGCCAGCTTCCTTCTGCCCCCTATTGCCAGTGCCTGCCTCCATGTCTGCCCCCTATTGCATATGCCTGCCTCCATGTCTGCCCCCAAATGCCAGTGCCAACCTCCGTCTGCCCCTTATTGCCAGGGCCTGCTTTCATGTCTGCCCCCCTATTGCCAGCCTCTATCTGCCCCCCATTATCAGTGCCAGCCTTCACCTGCCCCCTTGTTATGGCTGTTAGTCTCCCTTTCACTATCTGTATCCCTCCACAGCTATCCACAGCCCATGCAGATAGGACAAGCAAAGCATAGGGTAGGGGCCCCCAGGCCACTCACCAGTCCAGAGCAGGGCAGTGGTAGCAGGGGAGACATGCTGGATACTGGCTGAAGACAGTGACAATCAGGAACTCTGCAGAGGTGATTTCCTGCGTACGGAGCCTTCTCTACCAGATCGTCACAGCGCCACCTGCTGGACAACTGGCTTATTGCAGCTCAAATAAATGAAAAAAAAACAACATTTCTCTGCTTATCGGGACAAACAAGACAACGGGCGGGACAGCGGGACAGTGCACCGAAATCGGGACTGTCCCACGGAAATCGGGACAGTTGGGAGGTATGTGTTTGTGTGTACGCTAAAGGAAAGCATACACTGGGCTGGTTCCAAACTTAAGTAAGTTCTTGAAATTAGTTACTCCTGGGCTAAACTATATTGATTGCAGGGGAGTCATATTTCATCTGTTGCAAACAGTATTAGAGTTGAGAGCTGATGTTTCCTATCCCAAATCTAAATAACAGTGTAATAGTAAAGCTGGTCAGTATCTGTGTGCAGTAAGCAATTCAAAGATATATCCCTACATGCAAAGAATACAATTAACTTGACTCCTCCTGCAATCAACATGGTTTAGCCCAGGAGTAACTAATTTCAAGCACTTACTTAAGTCTGGATCCAGCCAACTATGTTTAAAAACGCGTAACAAGTGTGTGTATATGACTAGGCAGCTGTAAAGAACTAAGAAATAATACTGGCATGATATACTCTGATGCTGCTTCTGGTGACTGCTTGGGATTTCTATTAACCTTGCACTAAATTTCTCTGCACATTTATTTTGATTTGATATTCATACTTTGTATTATTTTGCACACACGTTTCATTTCTTAAGATCCTCTCTCCAGTTATATTTGTCTTTATTACTTTTTTAAGCCTCCCTCCTACTCTCATGGCCCTTATCTCTCCACCCCCCTCCCTCCTCTCTCCCACCTTCTACCTCCTCACCCATAATACTCACCCCATACCCTCTCTCACTCCTTCATCAGGCTTGCCTTCACTTCCTATACCCACCCTTACCCCTGTCCATGTTCCACCCCCCTCCCTCATGCCTTACCTTGCTCCTGCAACCCCTCCAATCTAATCCACATTACTCCTGTTCCCTCTCTCTCATTCTCCTGCACTCTGTGGAATGCCAGATCAATCTGCAACAAGCTCCCTGCCATCCATGACCTCCTAATTTCCAATCCTGCAACCTTCTCGCCATTACAGAAACCTGGCTCTCAACCTCTGATTCTGCTTCCCCTGCCGCACTCTCCTACGGCTTTCTGACATTCTCCCATACCCCTAGGCCTGGCGAACGCCCTGGCGGTGGTGTGGGCATCCTCCTCTCCCCTTCCTGCACATTTAGCGTCCACTGCATTCGCATCTACCACCCCATCCATCTCCGAGTTGCTGTTGTCTACCATCCCCCCTCCAAATTCATAAACCCTGGCTCCCCCACTTTTTGTCATCTGTCCTCCCCACCCTTATCCTAGGTGCTTCAACATCCTTGTTGACAGCCCCTCAGACCCCAGCACTACAAAACTTCTATCCCTCTCCTCCTCCCTTGGCCTATCACAGTGGACTTCCGCACCCACCCACAACCTGGGCCACTTCCTTGACCTCATTTTCTCATGCTCATGCTCCCTGGCTGACTTCTCCATCTCTCCCTTCCCCCCTCTCTGATCATCATCTTATCTCCTTCTCCCTCTCTTCCTCCCCCTCTTCTTCCCCGTCACCCAAACGTATTCTTTCCCGAAAGAACCTTAATTCCCTTGATGTTGCAGCTTTCACCTCTTCACGTGATCCCCTCCTCGCACCCATTTCCACCATGTCCTGCCCTAATATAGCCACCTCTCTCTACAACAATGTCCTCTCCTCCGCCCTTGATGTTGCCTGCCCTCCCTCCACCGCACCAACACCCAACCCTGGCACTCCCCGCTCCCGCAGTGTAGAGCGTCTCTAGAGGAAGTCCCGTTCCCTTGCAGACTTTCTGCACTTCAAGTTCATACTCTTTTAGCTCTGCCCTCGCCCTTGCCAAGCAATCCTTCTTTAAGTCCCTCATCCTCTCCCAATTGTCTAACCCTCGCTGCCTGTTTGCCACCTTCAACTCTCTTCTCCGCCCCCCATCCTCTCTCCATTTCTGTCTTTGATTTTGCCACCTTCTTCATTTCCAAGATTGACTCCATCAGGAGCTCCATCTCCTCTACCATCACATCTCCTCCATCTCAATCTCTACCCTCTCATCTCCTCCCTAGCCACCCTCCAATGTCTACCTTCATCCCTACCTCAGCTGATGAAATCCACTCACTTCTTTTGTCATCCCCTCCATCAACGTGCCCACTTGATCCCATCACCTCTAATCTTCTCCGGTCTCTCTCTCTCTCCACCTGCTCTCATCTTGCCCATCTCTTTAATTTCTCCCTTTCCTTTGGCTTCTTCCCCTCCCCCTTTAAATACACTCTTGTCTCCCCCATCCTTAAAAAATCTAACCTTGACCCCACTTCACCCTCCAACTACCTATCTCCCTTCTGTCCTTCACCTCCAAGTTGCTTGAACGGCTTGTTTACAAGTGTCTAATTGGCTACCTTGCCGACAACTCCATCCTGGACCCTCTCCAATCTGGGTTCCGCCCCCTGCACTCCACTGAAACTGCCCTGACTAAGGTTACAAATGATCTCCTTTCTGCCAAATCTAAGGGCCACTTCTCACTTCTCATCCTCCTGGATCTATCAGCAGCCTTTGACACAGTTGATAACCCTCTCCTGCTCCACACCCTTCGATCCTTTATCCTCTCTGGCACTGTCCGCTCCTGGTTCTCACCTATCTCTTGAACCACTACTTTTCTGTTGCAACCCCTAGCTCCTCCTCCCCTACCACTCCTCTTCCCGCTGGTGTGCCCCAGGGCTCAGTTCTTGGTCCCCTTCTGTTCTCGCTCTACACCTCCTCTCTGGGTGACCTCATCAGCTCCTTTGGCTTTCACTACCTTTTTTATGCCACTGAAATCTATCTCTCCTCCCCTGACCTCCCTCTGAACTTCTGTCAAAAATTGACTCTCGGACATTTCCTCATGGATGTTTGAGCATTTTCTCAAGCTTAACATGGACAAAACTGAAATCGTAGTCTTCCCTCCTTCACGTATCCCCTCTACCCCTACTAACTCTATTACTATTTGCAACTCCACCATCTACTCCTCCACCCAAGCCCGCTGTCTTGGCATCATTCTGGACTCCTCTCTGTCCTTCACCCCTGACATCTGTGCCTATCACTGTCCTGCCGCTTTCATCTTTGCAACATTGCTTGCATCAGACCCTTCTTAACTGAAGACTCAACTAAAATGCTCATACACTCTCTTGTTATCTCCTGTCTGAACTACTGCAACATTCTCCTCTCTGTCCTCCACCTCCCCTCTCTGTCAATCTCTACACTGGCTTTCTGTCCCTTTCAGAATTCTCATCAAGCTCCTCACTACAACTTACAAGACTCTCTCCTCCTCCACTGCTCCCTACTTCTCCTCCCTTATCTCCATCCACGCTCCCTCCCATCCCCTCTTCTCTGCTGGTGACTGGCGTCTCAACTCCAACCTTATAACTACCTCTCATTCCCGCATCCAAGATTTCTCCCGGGCCGCCCCTCTCCATTGGAACCACCTATCACATCCTATTAGGCAATCTAGCAACCTCCAATCCTTCAAATGCTCCCTCAAAACCCACTTCTTCAGGCTAGCCTACCCTTCCTCCACCTAAGCTTACCTGCTGTCCCCATCTTCATCACTGTGTCTCCTGTTTGTTCACTTATGAGCAGGGTCCTCCTCCCTCCTGTCATCATCCCTCTACCTTGTCCTCATCACTTACCACCTTTTTTTTCTCTACTATCTATCTTTTCCTTATACATCTGCTCCTACACACATATCCAGCATGTTTATTTTCCTTACATATTGTTCTGCTATTTTTTGTATTGTATTTTATTTTTGCATTGTACATGTATTGTATTCCTTATTCATGTTTTTATACCCTCTTTTAATTATTGTATTGTATGTGTAACTATTGGCTTTGCTATTGCCTCTGTACAGCACTGTGGATACTGTGTGGCGCCTTATAAATGTTAATAATTCCATTGCTCCAATAAATCCAAATTAGACCCCATCGCAGTTCCTTGTATTGCAAATAAAAAGAAACAGACTATAATTTGATGTCAAAATGCAACACTTTAATGCCAGGGGATACTCCATGTAAGGAACCTCATATGAAGTCATACTTTAATAGCAGCACCAACTGCATCAATGCTGTCTTCCTGCAGGATTTTGGTATACAGATTGGTGTCACCAGTATGCATTGGCCTGCTAGGAAGTTAACATCTGCAAAATGAATTTGCAGTGTCCCTGAGATCATGGGGGAAACTTTAAAAATTGGGCTGAAAAAATTGTTCACCTATTGAAATAATTGCTAATTGAGGGAACCCCTGGTGGAGATGATGGGCATTACATGTGTTTTATGTATCTAGGATAATACATAGATAATTAAAACATTAGTATGCCTTGTATAAGGAAACGTTAGGTTTCATCTGTGATTCAGCCATTCAAGATTGTTAAAGATAAATTTTAATCATACTTATAATTAAGCTCATTGGTTGGATTAAGAGTCTTGTAACATACAACATCAGTAAACTGCCACATATACTTTACTCTGTCTAGTATCAATACTGCTCTCTCAACAGGACGAATGAGTTGCGAGGGTGTTATTTTGTAGTGACATGATGGCCCGTTTCTCTGCCACAGAGTTTGGCATAATGTATCCTACCTTTGGATCATTAATCTAGAACAGAACACATAACCAGGCATATACATAGGTTTCAATAGAAGCATTGGGGTAGATCCAGAACTACGTTTGCCGTACGTTTATTCGCGGAGCGTATTTTCGCGTGCGTATATTCTATACACTCCCCTCGGCACACCCCTTGAACGTAGGTATTTTGTCAAGATACGCTTTCCAAACCCTACCTTAACTTTTGCCAACGTAACCGCAGTGATACGCACACGTACGTATGGGCAACACGAATTTACGCAGCTAAGCACGCCCATACTGTACACTTTAAATACAAACCCCCAACTACTTAACGTATTTCAGACGTATTTTGGACTAATGTAAAATTGGCACGCCCACACGTAAGGATTTACGTGACACATACGTGAATGGCCCATACATTCACAATTATGCTACGCTACTGAGAGTATTTTCTATGGTGCGCATGCGCAGTACTTACCAAACGTCGATTTTACGTCTCCGCCACACGTAATTTCGCTCACAAGCGTTGTTCTGGATCTGGGCCATTATTTGTAGGTGGCTCAATTATCAATCTAGGTTTTAAAGGATAGGGTTAAGGGCATTCAGTTTGTCATTTAGGAACAAAATCTGAGTATTAGTTGGTGTTAAAATCTACACAATTCCACTTCAAGATTAAAAGTGTGTGATCAGCGTGTCTGAACATATCTTAAGCTTTTACTCAGTTCAATGATTTCTCCTTGTTAAGGGTCAAAGTAGATAAATTGTATACTATAGTTTTTTCTTTGTGATGTTATTTGTTTTCAGACTAACACTGGTGTTAACAGCCTCCCCTTCCGCTGTTTTTCTTTGTAATTTGCTCTAAGTTTTAATGGACCAGATTCACAGATGCGCCATCAAAAGCCCATTTAAATGCCCCCCCCACCCACTTTTTTAACATAACTGCAAACATACGGAAAACAACCACGCCCCTCCGTACATATGTCCCTAAAAGCGATTCACAAGTCTGTGCCTAAAGTACTTATGTGAGTAAATACTATGGGGTAGATCCAGAACTACGCTTGCCGTACGTTTATTTGCGGTGCGTATTTTCGTGCGCGTAAATTCGTTACACTCCCCTCGGCACACCCCTTGCACAGACGTATTTTGTCAAGATACGCTTTCCAAACCCTACCTTAACTTTTTCCAATAACCGCAGTCATACGCACACGTACATATGGCCTGAACGAATTTACGCAGCTAAGCACGCCCATACTGTACACTTTAAATACACCCCCCGCCTACTTCACGTATTTCACACGTAATTTGGACTAATTTGGCACGCCCACACGTAAGTATTTACGTGACACATACGTGAATGGCCCATACGTTCACAATTACGCTACGCTAATGTGCGTATTTTCTATGGTGCGCATGCGCAGTGCGTACAAAACAGCGATTTTACGTCTCAGCCACACGTAAATTCGCTGCGACGCGTAGTTCTGGATCAGGCCCTATGTAATTAGCGTGGAAAAAGTTACTACACATGCGCAGTTAATCCATTCCTAAAAATATGCATGCAACCCCATGCAAAAACGAATCTGTTAATACGACCCAATATCTTCTCTTAAAAGAAACCTATTTTGTCTTTCTTTCAGTGATCCTTCACAATCACTGGGAAATGTTATAGTATCAAAATCAATAAAAGGTCAATTTATAAAATTGTGTCTTTGTCTTTGAGGAGTGAATTTAGGATAAGAACTCAAACTGAATCAATTAATGTTCTCCTTTTCTGGTTTTTGTTGTTGTTGTTCTGTATTGCTCTTGTTTGGACGTGGATTTGTTATTGGTACATTAGCTAGACAGTAGTGCTTAATGTTGTTGGTGCATTTGAAGTGTCAAACTAAGGTAACCTTTTGATTGTTGATTGTGATGACAATGTTTTTAGCGGCCCCTGAGTCTTGTCTTGGTGGGCAGACACAGTTGGTTTGGATCATTGCATTGGGTGGATTGTCAAGGTTATGTAGAGTGTCTGTTTATTATGTTATCATATTTTTTCAAATTTACTGTTTCTTTCTAAGGACCTCAATCAAATAAATTAACTGGCTATATTAATGCAGTCCCTAATGATAACATTTATATATCAATAAATTGCAAATGTAAGTTCATAAACACTGTATTGTTGTTGTGTAATTTTTACTGATGGCTTGGTAACAATTGGCTGACATGCATGGGTAGGGCCTATCAACTACGGAAAGTTTAAGGGCACATTTACTAAAACGTCTGATTGGTTAGTTCACTTTTTTTAAACAATCTAACAAATTTGCAAGGCACAAGCACTGGAATAAGGGGTTGTAAAAATGTTGCAAATAATAGTACAGTTAAAAGTTGTTTCTGTTATTATAATTATTAATAATAATCATAACAGTCATCCTCATTATCATCATAATAATAGTCTATCATAGCCTTACATTTCAAGCAATTCTTGCTGTTTGCGAGCAGAAAAAGAAGAAAAGAATATGGACCGTATTCACAGATCCGTTTTCACGTGGAGTTGCCTGCTTATTTATAGGCACGTTTTAAGTGCGCATGTGTAGTAACTTTATTTACATAATTTATGTTGAATATACACGTAAGCGCTTTAGGCACGGACATGTGATTCGCACTTGGGGACTTACGTATGGATGGGTGACGTAGAAATAAGTACTTGCAAATTTACATGAAAGTGGGTCGTGGGAGCCATTTAAAATGAACGCTTGAGGGCGCGGCTATAAAGAATCGCATGTACGGAAGACATATACGCACGTAAGTACACCCTTAAAGATCAGAGTAGTCTATGGAGGTGTAAATCTACGATTGCACAGCTGGGAGAGGGGAGTGTCGTGGGTGTTGGTGGGTGTTTCCTTGCTAAGTACGTGCGTATAATTGAGGACTTTTAAAAATGGATCTCTGAATAAGGCCCTAAATTCCACACTGGAATTCTTTTTTTCGGTGGGGCAGAATATGGTGGGAGGTTCTAAAATATTACAGTAAGGGTATTTCTAGTACCTTACTCGCTATTTTAATTGAATGCGGAAATCTAAAGGTTCTGGGATCATGATACAAATTTGTGTAAGGTGATTAGTCAGTGCTCAGCATGATCATAAGTCTGAATCCAGTCTATTAATAAAAAAATAATAATAATAGCATAACACTAAAGGTATCGAAATAAATTGTAAAGCAAGGTTTAGTCTATAATATTATTTAATGAATGACAATGCATACCTATATTACTTTGTAAAATCACAAAATTTTCAGTTGATTTGATGATTCATAGTGACGCCTAGATATGTAGCAGTAACCTAAAACTCCTCTTATGTCAGGTTTGATGACTCGTTAAAGCTTCCCTGTGGGAGATCCTGGAGGGAAGCCATAAATGCCTGAAAGGGGCGGGGCTTAATGACGCGATTTATGCTAATTTTGGGGTCTCCCGGATATTCCGGGAGAGTCGGCAATCCTGTTGCTGCCATAATAAATGGGAATTAATGCATATTGCACTAATTCTGCATCTTAGGATCTGCTTTGTTTCACTTCACATCACAAACTTTTTACCTATGTAGCTACTTGGTAGGCTAATAACCTCTATTGTTGCAGACTGTACAAAAGCTGAATTATTTGTCTTCTGTTAAAATGTGTACTGTATATTAAAATGAAGTTGAATGCATTTTTTTTCACTACTTGATGCTGTCAACTGATAACATTATTCACATATGTAGTAGCGATCTAATGAAGGAGAGGTGTCTCACTCCTTATGATTGATATATAAAGTCGTTGACAAAGATATACTAGAACTGTGGACCATCAAGAGAAATATAGCTGCGGTTTTTGTGTTTTTCCTGCATGAGATTAGGTATCTTTTAATCTCATAAATCAACTTGTTCAACTATCAATTGGGGAAGGAAGGACAATACATTTTCGTGCTAGTTTCCTGTCGTCCATTTGCAAAATCTTAAAACCCTAGTGACAGTTCCATCTAAAGTGTCTGGAGTATTGAAAACATCTTTATCACAGAGGATATTTCAAGGTGGTCATCCTTTTTAGCAAGGGGAAAAAATGCATCACTTAAAGAGACAGAATCTATTTTAGCCTTCAGACACACTACATTACAAAACACATTGTCTTACTTCAGCAAAAAAACACAACAAAAAAAGAATCCCCCAACAATCGAATTTTCCTATATGATTATTAATTTGAAAAATAAATGAACAATGACTATATTAACTTAATTTTTCACAAAGTTCATAATAACAAATAAGCCAGATTTGCTGATGCAAATGCTATCTGTAACTTAAATCTATGAATGTGCAGAATTTATATTTTCAGTTAATGTACTGACATGATCTTGTACATGACATGATCTTATACTTGTATGATCAGTTCTGCTACATATATTTAAATAAAAGAAATGAGCCATTCTAAGGAAAAGTCACTCCCACAATGGGGTGTGGGACCCCGCAAAAAATGGCCCTATTTTGATAAGGTCATTCTCTCCCAGCCAATTTCGAACTGGCTGAGATATCCATTGTTTATGCCTTGAGGAGGAATAGCAATCTATCCCCGGAGCACCAAACACGGTGCTCCAAAAGGTGAGTGGCTAAACAAACCCCAATTCGTCCCTTAATTCTAACCCTAACCCTCTGCTTCCATTACGCTAACCCTAACCCTCCCTTCCCCGCAGCCTGACCCTAACTCTCCCTTCTCCCTAGCCTGCTCCTAATACTCTCTTCTCTATAGCCTAACCCTAACACCCCCCTCCCCACAGTCTGACTCTAACCCTCACTTCCTAAGCACCTAACCCTAACCCCCCTAATACTAAAATGCCCCAGAGAGGTTACTAACCTCAATGTAGCTGTCATGTGGCGGGCCTGCAAAAATGAATGGGCGAGTATGCCGATCGGCACACTCACCCATTCATAAAAAATATTCTAAAATGGCCCCCTATTCGAAATAGAGACAGACGAATAGTAACTTTCGGCTGTCTCTATTTCGCAAAGGGGGCCATCGGACCGGAGACTGCAACCGATTTTTTACTTATCTTGGACTTGTACTTTGAAATATGGTAACAACTGATATCAAATTACAAATTAATGACAAATTTGACAACTTAAAAAAATAAGGAGGAAGCCGATTCTAACTTTCCTACAAAGTATAAAAAACATTATTTACCTTTATTTTAACTGTAATCAGTTGTGATTATGAGTGACATGTTTAACAAGCTATGCAGGTTGTAAAATGAAAAAATCTTATTAGACATATAAAGAGATTCAGTTATGTGCCAGCTACAAAAACAGGTCTGATATTTTATGTCAATGATCTCTTTCAGCAAAAAGCTTTAAACAAGGCACCAGAGAGGCAAAGTGGCATGTGCGCCAACAAAGCCAGATGTTTAACAGAAATGATTGACCATAAAAATGTTTGAATTGGCTCCTTAGCTGACCAATTACTGCCACTGCAAAATAGTTTCACATCTTTTTATGATATTCCAACCCACTCCACTCTCTTTATTAAACAATTATCTCCAAATGTTTTTTAACTGTAATCGCTATGGTAAGGCATGTCAATGAAAGAAACATAAATAAATATGTTAATAAGGCACACATAGGTATAGTTAGAAAGTATAAGTGTGCAATAAGTTGCAGAAACACCTGTTTATTCACCCTAAATAGTAATTATGTATTTATTTGCATATTATATTCATGCATATTATAAAATAGTTTACATTTTTTCAATGTATTTCTGGGAGTAGTGCTATTTTTGTGGGGGCATAGGAGATTGCTGTATGTTGTCCACTGGCAGAATGGATGATTTTCCACTTATTATAAAAACATAGCCTCATTTGTCTCTCACTGTCCATCAGTGCAGTATAAATCCTATCCAGATGTGGTGATTACCTGTCAGTCCCAAAAACTAGTATGGTAGTAGGTTAAATTTAACCCTAATCTGTGTTTGTATGTGTTAGGGAATTTAGATTGTTAGCTCTAAAGGGACAGGGATTGATGTTAAGTTATACCTAATATGTTGCTGCTATAAAAAAAAAACATTTAATGTGCATGTTGAAAGTCTGCAGGCTGTTCCTTTAGTAGTCAAGTATTGTGCAACTTGGTAAGATCAATGGTGATAATGGGCCTGATCCAGACCTACACTGATGCGCTGTACGTACTAACGCACAGCGTATTTGCATGCACTCCCCCCGACACTCCCTCGTCCCAGCGTATTTACCCTCGCTTACGCCGGCTGAAGGCTACCCTAACTTCAGCTGGCGT
>WWET01004658.1:55769-66215 GCA_011038615.1 Limnodynastes dumerilii | reverse complement strand
TCTCCCGGGTGCCCTCTAAGGTGTGTATCCTGAAGAAGTCTTACCAGCTCCAGTCTATCCCCACCATTAGGGGCTCTAGCGAACACTCAGACGGACGCAGGCTCTGCATACTGGTGAGTAACCCGTTTCATCTCCCTTCTTGTCTCAGGTCACTCTGGTACTCTAACCGGGTAAAACCAGTGTACCTGAATATTGTGTACTGTAATATTGTGTACCTGGATATAGTGTATCTGCACTCCGCGAACTGTGAGATTGTGTACCTTAACATCTATTGACTATATTGATGCATAATACAGTCTTAGAGTTGTCTACATTAAGTACATGATCAGAATAATCCATACTGATGAGATATTAATTACAGCTACATTAATGTATCAGATAGAACAGAATTTTTATTATTTATGAAATATATAACACCAATAGATAAAAATGATTTGAGCAAACTTCATGACCCCATATTTATACAGACATATCACACCTAATAGGATGTCCTATGATTTCAAAATTGAGATCATGCTCCAATGATCATTCTAAGAAAATTTTACATCATACATAAATGATCATGGTAGCCTAAATCCCAGATCTTAGATCACCAAAATAAAAGATTCATTATTACTGATCGATCCTACATATTCCAAGAAGCAAATCTTAAAATTCCACCACACTGTTCACTCTTTTGCCTACATAATGAAGGGCACAAGGACACAAAAGACAATAAATTACATGATGTGAGTTACAATTGACAAGATCTCTCATTTTCCAAATGTTATCAAATTTATCAATAAATTCTGTTTTTTTTTATCCTAATATTTAGAACCAGATCTCATTAGTGAAATGACTTCTCACTAAACTATACTTCAGATTTTTGGAACACCTCAACACTCGGTCCCCCAGGACAGAGTCAAAAACAATTTCAAACTTGATCACTGATAGATGTTTACAAAAATCCCCAATAAAACAAATTTGCTTCATTGTCTTGTTCCTTTTACACTGTTTTATACCTCAAATTGGTAATATTACTGGTGACACTTGAGAACGCTCAAATGCAAAATACTATTAGTAGTGACCAGTTTTTTAAAGGCCTCAGTTTCGATAATGCCTGTTGATCTAAAAAAAAATCAACTCTTTCTTGGCTTTTTGGTCATGGTAAGTTTTAAATTGAGTTGATTAACGTTCAGTGAATCAACAAACTCCTGTAAAATGTTCTCCTCCTCTTGCCAGAGGAGAAGGATATCGTCAATATAGCAAAGGCACATGAGCACATACAAACTATAGTGCTTGTGGACCTCGCCAAAGATCTCCTCCTGTTCCCACTGGCCAAGGTGGAGGTTGGCATGTGGCAGGGCACAAGATGTGCCCATAGCTGTGCCCCAAATTTCTAAAAAGAACTGATCATTAAATATGAAGTAATTCTTAGACAGTATAAAATTAAAGGTGTCAAAAGGTGTCATGCACGTAAATGGACCAATCATGCTCAAAGGTGCAGAGTCTAACTGCAAGCTTCTGTTCACCAGAGCCCCTGGCAGGTTGTGGCCCTCTGGACAAGCATACAGACGCTTAGATGGTGGATGGGATCCAGGAATTGCAGGAGTAGTGCAGATCGGTAGCATAGAAAAGACTACCTGGACTGAATACTGCAGAACCTAAATAAAAATTGGGTATCATAATTGGACACTATTTCAGTGGGACATCAATGAAGCCTGAAGATCTCCTTTATGACCCTGGCAAGGAAAAAAATAAGCTGCACTATAAAAACGATCTACAACCACCCAGACTGAACACATCTGAAAATTAGGCATTCTGAAGAGGGAATCCATGAAGTGGATTTTCATTACTGGAAGACCGCATACATAGGAGTAACTGGATGTAGACGAGACTTACAACAATTGACACCCTGCTGCTTCCCACTGCCCAAGAGTCATAGTTGGAGGAGGAGGAGCAGTTGGCTGGACAAGAGGATTTTGGAAGCAAGATGGCCTACAAAGGTACACCCTATGGTCACAGACCCTCTCTTGATTGCACTCATGATATCAGATATCGATGTAGTTGCACAAAGAAGTCATGGCATCCAAAGTTTCAGGAAGGTCCTGTGCAGCCAACTCATTTTTCACCTGTCTTGCCCAGCCTTGCAAAAATGTTGCTATAAGAGCTTCTTCATTACAACTGAGCTCTGAACCAGTATGTGGAATGATATAGCGTACTGACCCATGGTGGAGATGCCTTGGCACAGCTGAAGCAGACTAGAGGCAGCTGAAGAAACCCTTCCAGGTTCATCAAAAGTTTCCTGAAAAGGCTATAAAGTCAGAATAGATGTTGACAAGCTGATCATTTCCAGAGTGGTGAAGCCCAGGCCAGGGCTTGGTCAGATAAGAGATAGATGAGATATATGAGCTTGGAGCTGTTAGTAGGATAATCTCCCTGAAAGAGTTCACATTGTATTGAGCAATGGTTTAAAAAGTCCCATCAGGCTTTAGGATTACCAGAAAACTTGGCTGGATTTGGAGTCGCAATCTATGAGCCAGTACTGAAAGCACAGGAACCATGACTGGTGAAGGCTAGGATGCCACAGGATTGGTAACAAATATAATGTTGCCACTTGTGGCTTATCAAATATAAGATTATCATAATAATTTTTATGGAGGTTATGCCATCCTGGTTAGAAGACAAATTATTTGGTGATACAAAGATAATAAGTCATCTGTTGGGTTGGGTATCACACTGGTGAAAGTTTAGTTGTTTAGACACTTCTAACAAATACATGTTTTTTGGCCAAAGAACTGTATTTCCCCCTTTATAAGGGTGCTTTAATATGACATCATGCCAAGACTCCATCTCTTTTAAAGCCAAATATACATCTTTCGTAAGATTGTTCTCTAACCTGTTAGATATACTTTCCAGGGTATTCGGATCTCTCGAAACAAAATTTTATTGGTGACCAATTCAGGAAAGCTATTAATGTCTACAAAGAATGTAGATTTAGATTTCAGTTGTTTGGATTTGGTTACTGTTGATTCACTTGACAACTCATCCAGAATTTGCAGTGCTTACAAATCACTTGCATCAAATGAAGCACAAGTGGACATAGTAAAAGACATATCAATCACATTGACTGAAAACATTTTCTGTAACGATAATTTGAGGAGGAATAAATTCAGAACTCTCTCACAGGTAAAACGCTCAAGATTGTCCGTAGGTAAAAAAGCACTTACTTAAAACAGATATATGTGAAAAATTCAATACTTTATCAGAAATGTTTACAACTTGCAAGCGTTATTAGCTGTCTCCTGTTTCTGGATTGTCTCCTTCCTGGATAGAAGATCTGATAGTTTCCTTTTAAATTTCTTCACACCACTCCTGATCTTGTACTCATTGGACTTGTTGTTAGGGGGGAAGTGTACATTTGCAGAGGAGTTGTGGGTATAGCCATTATTTTCCTTCTCATCACATAATTCTATCTCCAAGCTCGAAGGGGTACACTGAGAGTATCACACTTTTCATTTCTGTGCTAATTGCCAAGAATATACCTTATTTTGTTTACATAATCCTCCTTGTCACACAAGATTTTATTCTTCTTTTTCTGCATGACCATTTTTTTCAGTATGTCCACATCAGCCTTATATTTATTATACTGAATTTAAAACATCTATAAATTCTCATATGCCTTTAAATTGACAGTTAAATTATTAATATCTTGATCCACTTTGGTTAACGTTAATTCATCTTGCTGGAGTAAAAATAGTCCCCCATTCCTCTACCAAAGCGGGAGCAGTCAAAATATAAGTGGGAAAGATTTTTAGTCTTAAACCCTGGGGGATGATTTTATTTCGTATATTACTATTACAAGAAGGTAAATTCCATGTAGTCTTAATTTGTTTATACAACAAGCGCTTTAATTTAGAAAGTAGAGCCTTTATCTATGCCCACTATAAATTCACCACTAAAGAAAACTTCCATCTCCTTTCTTAATCTCCTGTGGAATTCATTTAAATTATTATAAATGCTAAATGTATTCAAAACAATATGTACAACAGATGACCCTGCTAAAAGCAAATTTCTAAACACAATATAGACAACAATGCTACAAGCCAATTATTAAGTGCCAGGTTGTGCAAGTTCCAATAGAAAATAATTTACGAGACTCCTAACAACACAATACACAATAAACAGAAGCCGCAAAACAAAACCTTATATTAGTGAGAGTCTCTCTAATTAAGAGGTGCTAACCAGTAGTTCCAAATAAGTAGTAACAAGCACTATGGGCCAGATCCAGACCTTTGTTTTACGGCGGGTGTAAGCGTAAAAACGGCCTTTTGTACTTACTGCGCATGCGCAGTGTTACGGTCTGAGAAACTGAGAGTATGGGCCTTGATCGTAACAGCTTCGTATTTACGCTGGAGGGGGCGGGCCAGGCATACGATCTCCGTAATTACGAATCAAGGGCGGGGTGAGGCATTTAAATCGTACAGTATGAGCGTGCTAAGCGTCGTAACTACGCAATGAGCTTACGGACGCACACGGTTACGCTCAGAAAAGTTACGGTAGGTTTTGCTGAGCGTAAGAAGGCAAAAGTAATTACGACCAAGGGGAGTGCATCGGAGGTACGCCGGCGTAAATACGCTATGCACATGAGCGTTTCATGAGCGTAGGTCTGGATCAGGCCCTATGAGAGATTAGAAGACTAATCTCCCTAAAGAATGAACTAACTTAAAAAAAGGTGCACTGCTCTCACAGTCTGTATCAAATATAGCTTTTTAAATATACATTATAATATACATTATATCAATGTATGGCATGTTTAAAAACAATATTCCCAGCTTGCAAAATAGATACAGCACATCCACATATATGCAAGTACATTCCAATTTTTGGCTTCAGTTAGGCAGATATTAATGCATACAATCTGATATTTAGGCAGCTGTAAACAAGCATGTAAACATAACAAGCAGTACCAAATTCATATCAGGCTGTCTCCTGCTAAAATAATAGACGACAGCTTTCCATATCCAAATGACCTCATGATCTGCACCCTGCTAGCTAACTGTGGATATGGGCTGCAGGTAGCTTGGAAAGGCCCATATTCACACCTAAGAAGCTTCTTGGGTGCATATCCTTAGAAAAGGACCTACTACCACGCATGTGTAGTAGGTACTTTACGTAATCTACTTACCAGTTAGGTAGAAAGCGTAGGCGTAATGCCGCCTCGAGGAGGGACTAGGTAGAAGCGGGAGGGGGGAGAGATTTAGATTAGCCAGAAAGGGCAGGGAAAAGCAATGTATTGCACGGATAGTTAAGGTTAGTGCCATAGGGTACCTAAAAACAGGGGTGAGGGGTGGTGGGATCTGTCTGCACCTAACTCATCCAGATCTGTTAATATGGACCATTTGCGCTAATTTAAGGACCTGATCTACACTGGTGCTGCTGAATGTACTTTAGGATTTTATTATTAATAAATAAACACAAAGGAGAAAGGAATTATCTAAAATAAAAAAATGCATAGAAATGTTTCCCAACATCTGTGCTGATTCTTGTCTAATCACAGAGAACATAAAGATGGACCCTTGTTGTGCATTCAATCAATGAAGGTGGGGGGTCCCTCTCAGACCGAATGCTTAAATGAAGTCTGAAATACTATCTACATTCTACAAATACTTTTCTTAAAATGACATACCATATAACATGACCCTTTCAAATGTAGCACTTGTGCAGTTCATTCGCTGGCCACACCAGGACGCTGAATGCTCTCTGCATAGATGGACAACTGTTTTTTTGTACATATGCAGTAATAGTTCAGACTGACAGGTACAGATTGTCCGTTCTGCAGATGCCCATCTGTCCCACCATCAGGATATGAATGCAACTTCCTAACCCCTCTATGTACCTGCAGAGGGCAGTGCTAAGCTGTTAACTGCTGATAAGTTGTTTATAAACTCTGTTTATAAAGAATCTGCCAGCAGCTAACCGCTTAGCACTGTCATTTCTCCTGGCATATCCTCTGTAAATGCAGGGTGGGCACTCCCCCGGCCACTCTCCTCGGTCGCATGTAATTTACTTGATTTACGAGTACCAAACCCTACCTTAACTTTTCCATGCGTAAGTATGGTCGTACGTAATGGATTGTCACACATAACGGCCTAACCCGGCCCATACTTTATAACTGAGACTCCTCCCTCCGCCTACGAAGCGTATTTCCAGCCGTCGTAAGGATGACCTGCCCCTTCGTATATATATATTCACAAGGAAGGTACATACGATCAAAGTTATTACGCCAAACATCTGCCGTGTGCATCAGCAGTACATACAATAAGTCGAAGTTACGCGATCTGGCCCATAATCATTCTAATTATCTATAGTGTATATCTATATTAGTCAAAGGCCCGTCAAAATGACATGAAAAAATATTTCCCATCGTGAGACTCCAGTCTCCCCAGTATTCCCTAGTCATGTCTTTCCAACTCCCAGTATCCCCCATCATGTCTCTCCAGACCCCCAATGTCCCCCATTATGTCTCCCCAGTCCACCAGTATCCCCCATCATGTCTCTCCAGACCCCCAATTTCCCCCATTATGTCTCCCCAGTCCACCAGTATCCCCCGTCATGTCTCTCCAGACCACCAGTGTCTCCCATCATGTCTCCCCAGCCCACCAGTATCCCTCTTCATGTGTCTCCAGCCTCCTAGTATTCCCCATCAGGTCTCTGCTGCAACCCAGTATCCCCCATCATGTGCCTCCAGCCTCCCCAGTATCCCCCATCATGCGCCTTTTAGTCCACCCAGTATATATATATATATATATATATATATATATATATATATATATATATATATATATATATATATATATATATATATATATATATATATATATATATATATATATATATATATATATATATATATATATATATATATATATATATATATATATATATATATATATATATATATATATATATATATATATATATATATATATATATATATATATATATATATATATATATATATATATATATATATATATATATATTAAAATAAAATAAGAAAAAATAAGAAATAAATAATAAAAAAAATGCAGCCAAGACATTCAAATAAGTGATTGAGTTCTTGTTCAACATAGAAAAAATACAACGATAAAGTAGACCTTACATATTCTTGTGCAAAGGAGGGTTTCCAAGCAGCTGTTTCTGTGCTAGTTCAGCACCGTCTTCAGGGGAGTCCAAGGAGTGGCAAGTGCTACAGCCTTAGCATTCTTTGGACTTCCCTGAAGAGTTGAGTTACTTATTTGAATGTCTTGGCTGCATCTTTTTCATTACTCCTGGTCTATTATTCAACATTAAATGATTGTTGACATTGCAATATTTATCTGGATCATTTATTTGACTGTCTGCATAAGTAGGACCATTTTTTGCTTATTTTTGACTTACTCTTCTCACTTTTTGAGGTGTTTTTTTTCTTCCTTTTTTACATATTGCATTTAACCTTACTATTGTTCGTTTTATTTTATTTTATGAGTGCTGGCTTTAGATTATTAAGTTAACCTGATTGACTTTACATTTGCTTTTTGCCGTGCACTCCATTTGCATATATATTCTTTTTCCTTACATATTTTTCAATGGTTTTAAAAATACGTTTTCTACATAACCAATTGACTCGTTTAGATACTTTGTTAAATATAACCTCTGCCATCTGGTGTCACACCTGGTTAAAGTACAATTATGGCTGCCACCTCCGGACAAGCTTGCCCTGAGTATCTCCAGGCAGTGCTACAAGCACCACTGGTTGAGAATCCCTGCATTACATAAACCCACAAACTCTTAATTTCTTTAAAAACAGAATTTATATTTCTATTTTTTTACCCATGAAAACATTACTACTTATCATAACTACACTATAATTATTTTGTCAAGAAAGGAAATGTGCAAATTTGTTACATAGTGTGTATTCATAACAAAGGTCAGTGTTGGCAGTGTTGTCCTTTAAAGGCTTTGACAGCAGATACTGTGCCCTCAGACTGTGTTGATGCATTTATGTAGTATGTAAAGGACTATTCATATTGCTTTGAGCCTTTAAAGCTCAGATCCAAGGACAAAAGCAACAATGCCTTCAGAAAAAACATACTGTGCATATTCTCAACTCAAAAAAGAAGATAGAAATAATGTATCATTACCTATTACAGAAGAATCATTAGCAGAATGAATTCAATTGTACTGTAAATTGTAATGCAATGTAATCCTTTTTTGAAACAAATGAATATCAGTGAATCTAAAGGTAATGGAAAGGTCAGTGTAAACGGGCCATATACTACAGAGATACACACTGCTCCTGCTCCCCTGCACTTTAATACTATACCTGTTTGTAATCTGCATTATCTCTTTAAACTGGACTGATGGCTAAGATCAGGTAGGGTCAGACAGCTGCTTCCTTAGTGGAGTGAAGACCCATCGTGATAGGTGGTATTTTTGTTTATTTTGTTGATTTGGTGTTTTAAGTGCAGGGATAAATATAGCCATTACTGCTGCTAAGATGTTTATATGGAGACTTAGGGGTTGATCCAGAAGTACGTATGTGAGGTGGCGTGCCAGGCATACGACACTCGTAATTACACTTCGGAGGCGAGGGAGGCATTTAAATCAAACAGTGTGGGCGTGCTTAGTCAGTTACATACGTGCTGCCTGTACGTACGTCAGTAGTTACGTTGTGTAAAGTTAAGGCAGGGCTTGGCAAGCGTAAAACGCCAAAAGTACATATGGCAGAGGGGAGTGTCTAGGTGAACGTAGCTCTGGATCTGGCCCTTAATGCAGGGCAGTGATGTCCGTGTTTGATTTTTAGTATGTGTGTTATAAAGTTCCACACTGTCTTTTGTCTTTTTTTAGAGAAAAAATTATTTGCTACCGAAAATATTATTGTATATCTATGTTTACAATAAAGATTTAATATGGGACTAAGCAGTGGCTTGGAGCGCGCCATTGATATTGGTACTGGTAAGGTTTACCTCTTGGTTTGAGAAGTTGTCCCTATTTTTTCTTGAACTACAGAGATTTTGTCTGATCATAAAATTCATGTGAAATCAGACCAATAATCACTGCATGTGTGGAGAAGATTTTAATTCATTTTCACTTTTTAACTTTAATGAATGATCTAAAAAAAACTAGGGTACGATAATTTTAGCTTTTTCCTTACTAAAATATATCTGACTAAATTTGATTCATGAATAAAGCAATTTCAACTTAAAACCATGGTTGCCAACTCTCCCTGAATATCATGGAGTCTCCCTGAAGAGTGGGTGATCTCCCTGGCTCCCTGAAGTGTTGGGCAATCTCCCTGATGCTGATTCAGTTACAGTTACATTGAGGTATGATGACAGAATTTAGAAATTGTGTCCTATTTCCATGCATGAAGGCCTATGGAGGTGGCAGATGAAGAAGTCACTGATCTTTAATACACAGTATGCACAATAAATACTGAAAATATTTATTCAGTCACATTTTAACAATCAATAAATGCTGCTATTTTTATTGAGAAAGCGTTTGCCAGGCAGTGTTAGACACACCCATAGGTGGAGCTATTCATAGGACACACCCCTTTTACTCTACAGGACACACCACTTTGATAGTGCTATCACAATCTCCCTGATATTCATTTGCAAAAGTTGGCAACCATGCTTAAAACTCTGATCAGGTCTCTCTAGGTGGGCCCAATTCTTCCCAAACCTCCAAAATCTTTAGGACACCCTTAATTACTCTAGAAAGGTTCAGACTTTATATCAATATCTAGATATTTTCTTAAAACTATTCCATTATGCCTACTGCTCCGAGTGTGTACCAGGGAAAATGATTCTTGTCCCAGGTGTGAAACTCTTGAGGCTAATCTAATGCACTGTATATAGGGCTGCCAAATACTACTTTACTTCTGGTTACAAATAAAGAAATATGCTGAAACCTACTTGTTAAATAATGTGCCATTCAGGCCCTGCTTCACACTTAATGATGTACCTAAATATACGCAGGCCTTGTGCGTATCTTTGCTATTTTATGCGAATTGCAAATGCGTGATCCAGATGTTACGCACGGAAACGTGTTACACGCGGAGTTCAACTCTGTGCCTAATGAGATCCATAAAAAGGGCTGTGCCAGTACTCCATAAGAAGGAAGTTAGGTAAAGTGGGTGGAGGCATTTTAATAGGGCTGAATGGGCTGGGTTAGCAAACTACGCACGGCTATATATATATATATTCTACAGACAAAAAAACCTTGCGGTTTAACATGTCTGATTAAGGTTTCTTGTATTGACACAAAGAAACATAGAAACCTTTGAAACTTTACCGTTCAAACGCCAAAAAGCAATGAAATTATGACATTAAGGCTGGAGTCTTAATGGACGTGTTCCTTAAGCAATACAGACATGGTATACATCACATCCTATGGTAAGCAATACAGACATGGTATACC
>WWET01004658.1:21879-34177 GCA_011038615.1 Limnodynastes dumerilii | reverse complement strand
AATTAAACTATTAATTTCAATAGGATTCATGTATGTGTTGTTTTATAATAATAAAGATTTTAGCATCATTAAAACTAATTAACATTTTTAACCAAAACAACCAAACCATAATAATTTTAATAAAGATAAAAATACTAAGCAGAATGCAGAATGCGCAGAAACTGCTATTTAATCATAACACATAATTATAGTTAATAATCATAGAGTAACTATAGAAGTGTTTGCATATTTAAAACATATTTGAATAGTTTTCAGGTCTGATGGGCTGTTTTGTAACTATTCTCTGTTATGCACTTACTGTGTAACCCTGGTGCAAGATTTTAGGAATAAAGTACTGGATAAAATGACTGCTGCTTTGCCAACAGTTGCATGGAAAATCCCACTTTCTCATTATAATATAGTGGAACACCCCCTTCCCTAGCACAGAGCACTCGTAAGCAAACATAGGCAGATAAACCACTTTGCTTCCACATTTTTGTTGTCTCTCTCATTGTGCACATGTGCAAAGCTAAAAATCACTGCACTTACACCTAAAAAAAAACAGCACAGGTCTGGATAAGCCAATTATGGAGGAAACAGATATTATTGGATTCCTCTTATTTCAGGTGGCTTTATAATACAGCTCAGCCATAGACCCTAAATCACTGGTGGCAGTAGACATGCAGCACCTACACCGTCATCATGGCTGGTACTAGGATGCAAAAAGAAAGGGGGGTGTTACCACTTTAAAAGCGCTAAAGTGATCCCTGCTGCAACTCTCTTCACTAAAGGGGTCCTACGCCCGTAAAGATGATTAAACAATAAACTAAGGAAGTGGAAAGAGAAGCGCAGGAAATATAGGTTTACACAATAGTGAATAGTAGGTAAATAATACAAAAGTGATGCAAAAGTGTATAAATGAATAAATGATAAATGAGTATCAACAAATAAACCTTATGGCGGCATACAGGTGGGGAGGGAACAAATCTAAGTCAATAGGGGTATCTGGTTCCAATCCTCTAGTTATAAGCTCCTTGTATGGTGGCCAGTCCGCATAAGTATCCAAAAAAGGAGAATGAAAAGAAGAGAAGGAAATATATATTAAAATAAAATATTTCCAAACCTAATATACATAGAAAGGGAGGCTTAAGTGAAACAAATATGGTAGTGGATAGTGTCCGTTAAATATATCTGAATAGCCTCTGAGTATTATATAAAAAATGCATAGAGTAACCAAGGAGTTAAAATATAAGCTTTACTTGGTATATTCGTATATGCAAACAAAACATATCATAAAAACAATTTAAATGGCACAAGGTGCCGACCGGAACTCCCCTACCTCGTTTGCAGAGGGTCCCTGAAAGGGCCAGGATCGAGATACCCGTGGGGACGTCCTATACCACGGTGAGCGGCTCCAGATTTCGGCGTGCACGTGAGGGGGGCTGGAGATTATGGAATGTAACAAGCGTCTTCAAATGCAGCGGAGGGACCTCTGGTGGTGGGAAGGAGGTAACGTACGGAATCTGCTGGCTCCTAGACGGCTTCACTTGACGCGTTTCGGAGATAAAGTCCTTTTTCAAAAGTGATTGCCTGGTGTATCCGAAGGTCTTTAAATAGCTCTGGCTGTTGTGCGTGATTGGATAATAAAACAGTTTTTTCTCTACAACCTGCATGCCGCCATAGTTATTAATGGAACCCTATTGAAACATGTTTGAACCTTTAAAATGGGCACTTACATAAATAGTAGCGCTACTCCAATATAATAAATTATAAATTATCAAATAATATTTAAAACGGACACATTGTGCAAATAGTAGCATTTACTAAAATTACATGAGTAAAAATATAAAATACCATATGAATAATTATATAAAAATAATCTTGGGTGTATAAAATGCAAGATTAAATGGTATTTCCGCATTATCGTGCTTCTGCCTAGTTTTGGGTTTTAACAAAGCTTCCCTATCCATACCTTTGACTTCATCGATAATAGTGTCTATCGCCTGTTCCGTGTAACCTTTATTCATAAATTGTTCCTTCATGTGAGAAGCATGTGTAAGGTAAGTGGAGGTGTCTGTACAATTCCTCCTCAGTCTCATGAACTGCCCATTCCTGAGCCAGAGGGGGTGATGGTTACTGGATTGAGGTATGTATGAATTGGTATCTGTTTGTTTAGTGAAGTTCTGGGTTTTGAGTATTCCTGCCTCTATATAGATACTTAGATCTAAATAATTCACAGATCGATCACTAATCTCAAACGTTAGTTTAATATTACGATAATTTTTATTCAAATTTGCACAGAAGATGTCTAATTCCTCTTCTGTGCCTCCCCATATGAATAATATGTCGTCTATATACCTGTGCCAGGAGACCATATTTGCCCCTCCCATGGGGATATTTCCAGGTTATCACCTGGCTTCTTCACTTTTGTGGATGTTGATTTATTCATATCAAATATATATAAGGGATATATACATCTTTCACTGTCCCACTATGTCTATTTATTATTTTTTTTCACTAAATAATCTTGCATTTTATTTTATTTATTCATATGGTATTTTATATTTTCACTCATGTAATTTTAGTAAATGCTACTATTTGCACAATGTGTCCGTTTTATATTATTTGATAATTTATAATGTATTTATTATATTGGAGTAGCGCTACTATTTATGTAGGTGCCCATTTTAAAGGTTCAAACATGTATCAATAGGGTTCCATTAATAACTATGGCGGCATGCAGGTTGTAGAGAAAAAACTGTTTTATTATCCAATCACGCACAACAGCCAGAGCTATTTAAAGACCTTCAGATACACCAGGCAATCACTTTTGAAAAAGGACTTTATCTCCGAAACGCGTCAAGTGAAGCCGTCTAGGAGCCAGCAGATTCCGGCCGTTACCTCCTTCCCACCACCAGAGGTCCCTCCGCTGCATTTGAAGACGCTTGTTACATTCCATCATCTCCAGCCCCCCTCACGTGCACGCCGAAATCTGGAGCCGCTCACCGTGGTATAGGACGTCCCCACGGGTATCTCGATCCCGGCCCTTATGCATTTTTGATATAATACTCAGAGGCTATTCAGATATATTTAACGGACGCTATCCACTACCATATTTGTTTCACTTAAGCCTCCCTTTCTATGTATATTAGGTTTGGAAATATTTTATTTTAATATATATTTCCTTCTCTTCTTTTCATTCTCCTTTTTTGGATACTTATGCGGACTGGCCACCATACAAGGAGCTTATAACTAGAGGATTGGAACCAGATACCCCTATTGACTTAGATTTGTTCCCTCCCCACCTGTATGCCGCCATAAGGTTTATTTGTTGATACTCATTTATCATTTATTCATTTATACACTTTTGCATCACTTTTGTATTATTTACCTACTATTCACTATTGTGTCAACCTATATTTCCAGCGCCGGTACTAGGATGTTCAGTGCCCCCTGCGAACTTTAAATTTGCACCCTTCTGTTTAACAATTTGACACCAGTGACCATCCTAGATTATAGTAAGCACCATACAACACAATTGTAACTAAAATAAAACAATGCAAATTATAGTCACCACTATACAATAGTGTCCTAGTCTCTGCTATACCCATTATGTGTATCCAGCACCCAGTATCCCCCATCATGTGTATCAAGCACCCAGTATCCCCATCATGTGTATCCAGCACCCAGTATCCCCCATCATGTGTATCCAGCACCCAGGATCCCCATCATGTCTCTCCTGCATCCAGTATCCCCATCATGTCTCTCTAGCACTCAGTATCCCCCATCATGTCTCTCCAGCACCCAGTATCCCATAATGTCTCTCCAGCACCCAGTATCCCTATCATGTCTCTTAAGCACCCAGTATCCCCCATCATGTGTATCCAGCACCCAGTATCCCCCATCATGTGTATCCAGTACCCAGTATCCCCATCATGGGTATTCAGTACCCAGTATCCCCATCATGTGTATCCAGCACCTATTATCCCCATCATGTCTCTTCAGCACCCAGTACCCCCCATCATGTCTCTCCAGCACCCAGTATCCCCATCATGTCTCTCCAGTACCCAGTATCCCCATCATGTGTATTCAGCACACAGTATCCCCCATCATGTCTCTCCACCTCCCAGTATCCCCATCATGTCTCTCCAGCACCCAGTATCCCCAATCATGTGTATCCAGCACCCAGTATTCCCCATCATGTTTCTCTAGAACCCAACTAGTCTGTCCTTTTCCTTTATATTGAAGCAACCCTTCCTCAAGCTTCCCCTGAACCCACCACCCTCCAGTTATTTTATAGAGAATGAAAAGATATTTAGCAAGTGGACTCACGCTTCCCCCTGCTGCAGCTCCTCTCCCACTGGGATTGCACACCCTCCAATCCTCAAATATGCAATAACAAAGAAATAACAATCAAAAAACAATGTGGGGAGATTATCCACGCTGGGATAATAACAAAAAAACCTCAATTACAGAAAATGTCCAAATAAGATCTTCTTATTTTTTTCTTTCGGTCCCGTTAGTCTGTAATATGTGGACATCAATCTAAGTTCCTCCAACTTTTTCAGTGGTTGGTACCCTCACTACTCACACCCCCCTACAGCCACACTCTCTACCACACAAATACATTAGGGTTAATTTTGTTAGCAACCAATTAACCTATCAGCATATTATTTGGCATTTGGGAGGAAACTGGAGCTCCCGGTGGAAATCCGCTCAGATACTGGGAGAACATGCAAAATTAAACATATGAAAAAAATTAAACGGGAATGAAACATATGACCCCAGAGTTATGAAGCACAGGTGCTGCTCACTGAGTATTTCAGGGTCAAGGAGTGCCATTTTTCCTTTTTGCCCCGGCACTAAACTTTCTATCTATCTATCTATCTATCTATCTATCTATCTATCTATCTATCTATCTATCTATCTCTATGTATATGTGTCTGTCTGTATGTATGTATGTATGTATGTATATATATATCTATATATATATCTCAATGCTGGAGTTGGAGGCACTCAAAGGAGACTGGGACAAAATAAATAAATAAGCTCTAGAAAGAGCTAAGCTTTAATGCTTAGGATCTGTTTACAACATACAGAAGGTCCGACGTTTCAATCGCGTGAAAGCAATTTTCATCAGGGTGCATAACACTGTCTCTTATACACCCTGATGAAAATCGCTCTCATGCGATTGAAACGTCGGACCTTCTGCATGTTGTAAACAGATCCTAAGCATTAAAGCTTAGTGCCTCCAACTCCAGCATTGATATACATTCATCTCCAACGGCAGTTGCACCAGGAGCATCTAATTCTTTAAAGGGAGAGTGCCGGTTTCTTTCTATGCGGTATATACATATATACCGTGGACTACAGCAGTAGTCCACGGTGTGGGGGTGTTGTCACTTCACCCCTTATTTCAATCAGTTCCACCTAAGTGGAGATGATTGAACACACAAATATTTATCAACAATACACCGTAATCAATAGCGCTAGGTAGCCTAAAATCACACAGAAGGAATATATATAGAGTCTTATGAGTTCAGACCTTGTGAGGTTTTTCTTTTCAAATGTCCTTATAGAGATGGGTCCTTCTGCTTTATCTCCAGATGGAGGCTTTACTGTATCTGGATCTTTCTCCTTCTTGGCAATTCTCCCCTCCTTCCGTTTGTACTCAGGGAAATTCACACATATATAGGGAAAAAAGATGCAAAATATAGTGAAGTACGTCACGTCTAATCAGATTCCAACCGTATCCCTACTCACAATGGGAAGGAAAATTACAATCCAAAAACACAATCCAAATTTTTCATAGGAATCAGGCAAATCCACAATGGTAAGTATCCTACTTACGGAGTTCCCTCTTTATCCCACAGTGTACAAATCAACGTCAAAGCATCAGACCCCAGGTGACATTATAACCTAGTATAACCAGCTATAAAGCTTGTCATTAAAGACTTTTTATCTGTAGAAATTATAATAACATAAACCCTGTATATTACTTTTTTTTTTTACAGTGCAGCAACAGATAATAAGCAGTTTAGAAAATGTATTGTGTTTCAGAAAATAAATTAGTGGTTTTATAACCCGGAACAAACTTACAAAATTGGGCATAACTTCTAGATAACTCTGCTCCTCAGTAAATCCCCATATGAATAGAAAGAGATTTGCTGTTAGTTTTATTTTGCATCTCGGTGGATCTTTATCCATAATTTGGTTTATCTTTCCTTGCAGCAAAGTGGTGATAACTATTGGTACATCACAAAGAATTTATTTCTGCAATAAATTTCCTGTCATCACAGATACACAAAGCAGTCAGAAAGCACTTAGCTGTGTTTTTAAAGGACATGCACTTGAATAAATGATTACAAAGAAGGACAGGTTTAATTGAATCCCCTGCAGCCCCATTTCATCCCTAAGAGATACTTACATAAAAAACAAAATATCTAGAAGCATATGATATTATAACGCTACATCTGTTCTTCAATACAGAAAACATACATGGCTCAATAAAGGTGTAGTCTTTTATTACCAGCATATAAAACAGTAATGCAAAAAAATAAATAAATATGCATTAAATGCTTGATGTTGCAGTTTTATTGAAGACACTGTAAAATGAGCTGAAGCCTCATTATTTGCATGTCAGGAATGTTTGGAAACAGAATAAATTATACTGAGGTTCAAAGTTTACAAAGTTTTGTTGATAAGAGATTTTGGGTCATGAGATTTCGGTTTTATGATGAAATGGACTTAAAGGAAGTTAGAAGCTATTCTTCATAGTGGTAAAATTCCCGACATAATATTTGAGTCTCGCTTTTGCTTTGTAAAGTTTGAAGAATACCATTCCACACTTTGCTGAGTTTATTAACTTTTATATAGATCGGTGACAAGGACGGCCAGCCTGCCATCTGATGTGTTCATATATATTACAAATATGGAAGGAGATGACTTCCATGCTCTAAAAGACACCTATGCTCCCATCTTTGAATTACCCGTTTTGTTCTGACAGTAGGCAATACAATCAAATTTAAACCGGTTTTATTTGGTCTGTGTGAACAATCTCTTTGCTGCATATAATGGGCAAATACTAATTGGAGTTATCAGTCTCTCCACTGTTTTATTGCTATTATAATATTGAGTATGGAACTGATCCAGATCGTTGTGCGTTTTCTGTATGCACTGAGATCTGGATTCCGCATGGAAGAGGGGAGTGCTCTCTTCATCTGCATGAAGATCCATGTACGGCTCACCTAACATACGGAGCTAGGAGATCCGTGTTATATCATCTGGCTTTCACATGTGCAGATGTTACGCAAGAGCCTTGTGTAAGTCTTCTAGCATTCGTAATTTAGGATCAGGCACAATATTAATAAATTAGATAAATGTATCACTGCCTTAGTACATTATAGTGTCATGTACACCATGCAGTAAAGTGTGTAAAAATAAGCTACATAAACACACTATAATCTTTTTAAATCTCTTTATTTTGACAACAGTTTACATCTGATTGTCAGCACTAAGAGACAAAAGCAAAGTAAGATAACAACATATAACAATAAAGCTCTTACCAAAGTATTTATGGAAATTTCAGATGTAATAATTAATATAATAAGAGAAAATGAAGAGCTGAGACTAGCAAAATAAATTTTAGCGAATAATTTTAAGTCAAATTTTAATAACGAGAACAGCCTGTAATTGGAGCATAGTGTAGGATCCTTCTGAGATTTAGGGATCATGACAATGGCCATGGATCGGGATGGAAAGGGACACCTTGTATAATCTGGTTAGCTAATGTTACAAAATGGGGGAAGAGTTGCTCTGAAAAAGTTTTATAACAGGACATTGGCAGACCATCTGGGCCAGGAACTTTAGAGGGTCTTTGTGTTTTTAAAGCATCTGTGACTTCCTCTAAAAAATCTCACGAATTAGGAGGGTGGATGTAACTCTATCAATCTGGGGGAGTTTGCATGTTTCTAGGAACTGTTGGATATTAGAGGTAAGGGATTGAGAGTTGGTATCTCTACCTAAGTTATATAAAGATTTATAGTAGGCATGAAAGGAAGAATTTATAGCAGATGGGTCATAGCTAGGATTACCTTGAGTGTCTCTAATCACTTGAATAGTTTGGGAGGCTCTTTTAGTCCTAAACTGTCTTGCCAAGAGAGTATCAGATTTATTACTCTTCTCAAAAAAACGTTGATTAAGCCAACAAAGGGATTTTTCTGTTTTCTCTACATGTAAGGTCTGAAGCTCTCCTCAGACCACTATAATTCTCTGGAGTATAGATGGGGATTGTGTTCGCTTGTGGGTTTACTCTAGAGAAGTTAACTCAGATTGTAGAGTTTATTTTACGCATTTGCTGTTTTTTACGATGGTTAGCATAGTTAATAATGGCTCCCCTAATATCTGCTTTGTGTACTTCCCACACAGTATCCTCAGTAAAATTTTGAGCAAAGTATTCTTGCAATTGTGAAGAAATGGATTCCTGAAACTGAGGAATTTTAAGTAAAGTTTCATTTGGATGCCACGAGGGGCGCCCCCCAGGATGCTCTAAAAGATTGAAAGAGGACTTAACTATTGAATGGTCCGACCAGGGGTTGGAGACTATGGAAGAAGACACCAAAAGTTGGAGGGACGCAGAGCAGCCAAAGATTTGTGAATACGAATTATGTGGAAATGAGTAAAATGTATATTCTTTGGCCGACGTGTCTGTGGCTCTCAATGTGTCAAATAGCCTTGCCCCACATATGATATCAAAGAAAGAATTAAAAAAATGACCCCTGGCCTGCATTTGGAATGTAGACATTTGTAATTTGTTGGTGTCCTACCTTGCCCATCAAGATTATATAACGACCTTCTTGATCGTCTTTCAAGTCAATGAGTGGAAAGGGAATCGCATTACGAATTTAGTTACATTTTCCAGGATTCTCTGACAGCTTTATCAGGAGAAAGCTCCTGATATTTAAGGGATTTAAATTAAACATGCTGAAAGATCAAATAATTGCAGCAGAGCATTTCTGGTGCGTTTATTTGGAGTTTCAAAATTGATCTGGACCATACACTAGAGCGATTTTTTGCCCGATCACCCGATAATTGGTGATCGGCCCGATAATCGCTCTAGTGTATGGCCAGCTTTACAATTATATTCCCAAGTGTTTGGGTGGGCGGTCTTTCAGAGGAAAGAAAGGAGAGAAAAGGGCAAGGCAGACCCACTCTTCCGGGAAACAATTAGTATAAGTAATTTATAAGTAATCTTACTAGTGAGGCAAGCTGACCTAGCACACTATATGGAAACATAAGTAAAGGACATATTAAGATAATTAAGCACAGTATAAAGACTGTGATATAAATAGTTTACGTAAACATTTATTGAAGTAAAAACGTTGTGTAGCTAATTCCAGAAAAAAGGGGGTTGTATAGTAGCTAGGTATAGGACAATGGTAAGGTCATACCTAAAAAAAACTAATTAAATATCTAGTTTTCACTTTAGCTACCATTAACACAAAGCGTAAAAGAATATCTAGTAAGACTATTCAATGTAATAGTAAAAACCTAGGGCAATTTGTGTTGGCAAACAAAGTACTAACTAAATCAATCGGTAATCAACATGTGCTAATAATAGCCAAACTACTAAAATTTAATTCTATCAGGTTAAAACCTAATAGCTGCCAGAACATAAGATACCCATTCAGACGATGAAGATTTTCCAGTCCTTGGTTTGGGTCAAGGATCCTCACGATTCACAGAAGAGTCCAACCTAGGAGCTTGAAGATGAAGATAAGGTCTCTGCCTTCAGATGGATCCCTCACGGTAAAAGGGCAGCCGTTAACATCGACAATCAAACAAAAAGGAAAGCCCCATTTGTACTTATATCCATGGTCCTGCAGGTTGGAAGTAATCTCACGAAGATCCCGTCGATTAGCCATCGTTGAGGGAGCTAAGTCCTGAAAATTGGTGCTTTCAAAGAGAATTTATTGTTTATTTATATAGGCATTGGAGATCTTATTTTTGATTTGGAATAACAGAAAATGAAGAGTAATATCTCATGGAGGTTCAGAGTCCTTAGGCTTAGCCCTGAGAGCTCTATGAGCCCACTCGATGTGTAGGTCCTGTTCTTTGAGATCAGGTACTAGGGAAGTGAACAGCTGGATTAGAAACTGGATGTTTTGGTGTGATTCAACTGATTCCAGGACGTTCTGAATCCTCAGGTTATTGCCGTGTTCTCTGTTCTCAAGATCCTCTCTTTTCTCTTTTAAAAATTCGATCTCTCTGTGCAGATAGTCAACTCCTTGTGAGACATCTCTAAGCATTCTTGTGTTTCAATCAGTTTTCTCCTATATCTTCATGCTACAGTTAGAAAGAGCTGCTATGTCCTGCCTTAACTCGACCGCTAATTTTTGGAATTCAGTTGTGAAAGAGGATTTAATGCCGGATATCATCAGTTGAATGTCCTTTTTGGTAGCTAAAGAGCCGGTGGATGCCACGTGTGAAGATGGAGAAAGGGATGGAGAGGGAGGAGGAGAAGGTGAATCAGGGCGGGGCAGGTGGGAGTGTTAAGGGCTGCTGGACCACCGCCATTACCTTTGGTAATAATGCTGCCGGGCCGTGGCCATTACTCACCCACCTATTAGAGGCTAGCAGTCTCTATTTAAACACTGTTACAACATCATCTGGTGCTGATTATAGCTCTGCCTTGCCAGTTCTGTGACCTGCTACTTATTATGTGCCTAGTGCTTTTGCCTAGTGAATTGACCATTGTTTGACCACTTACCTTGTTCAATCCCTGCCTCAGTCTCCTTCCGTTACCTTGCCTTGGTTCTCCCTCCTTATTGTGCCCACCTACCCTTCTTACCTTAACTTCCCCGGAGTGTCAGTTTATGTTTTCTTTTCGGAGGCCCCTCCTTATGAGTGTGCATGTGCAAGCCCTGGTTTGTCTTGTCCAGGCCTGTGACTTACCTTTTTCGTCTGCCGTGCCTGGTTCAGTGTTTCATGTAGTTTGTTTCAGGCCGGTCTCTTCCGGCCTGCTCTGCATCCTGCTTACTCTTCTTTCCCATCTTTCTCTAACGGGTATTCATCTCAGGTTTTCTTTCTTCCACGGGTCTGATTCAACAGGGCACGACCTGTTACTGGGGTGCAGCCAATTCCATCCCCACCACCAGGGGCTCTGGTGAAAACCACCTGGTAGCAAAGCTCCGTGCCCTGGTAGTCGACTTCGTAACCTACTCTTTTCTATCTCATGGCCACACCGGTCCTTGACCCAGGTAATTCCGGTGTGCCGTAACACCTTTCTTACTTCTTCAACCTCACGGTCACACCGGTTCTCTACCCAGGTGATTCCGGTGTACCGTAACAGGGACAGGATCCCCGTCTGGACCCCTTTTCTGCTTCTTTGCGAGTTTTTATTTATATTTAGCAGTAGCAGAAATTCTAATACAGTATATCTCAAGAAAAATTATACACCGGGTGGGTAGGATAAAAAGCAGGATCAAAGCATATAAAATGCCAGTGTGGCTAATAGGATTCGGAAATAAGAGGGATACTCTTTATCCCACCCCTTTTAATTTATGTATGTATATATATTTTTTCTTTTAAATTTAGTTGTTGTTTTTTTTTTACTTTTGCTGGTACATATGTTATTAGAGGGGTGCTAGAAAATAAGTTCTAAGCACCTTGCGAGGAGAAATTTTGAGGAGAAAAAGAAAATGGCTGCCAGGGAATGAACTTATTGGTGGTTTCTTATTTGGCCCAAAGCTAGCTCCTCAGAGGTAAATAGTGTGCTCCTCATTTAGTAGAATCAAACAACTGCTTTTCCTCAAGTGGGGGGTCAAGAGAGGAGGTAGACCCAGCTATGTCCCTTAGCTGTTGCAGCTATGTCATTGTGTGGGTGAGGAGGACGGTGGCTAAAAATCCCCAGGGGGTACACGCTGATACTTCAGTCTCACACAATCTCATCAGGTCTTGTACAAATGGTAATGCTCCAGGGTCTTTCCCCCCGCTGGGGTGAACAATAAATGTACCTCTGGGACCTTTTATGACTGCCGAGCACTACACAACTGTCCTTGTGGCAGACAAGATGGTGGCTACTCTCTATAGCTTTGCTGGTACTGGTCCTTTGCTGCAGCTAAGCAGAGCTCCCACCTCCACTACAGAAGGCCAGGTGAGGGAGAGATGACTCCTTGGCAACCGACCCAAGCACAATCCCCACCCAAAGCACTCCACCAGGAGACTGAAGATGCCCAGCGGGAGCTAAGCTGACCTGCTCACCTTGGGGAACGCTGGACCGCCACATGAGCAAGCAGCGGTGAACACAGTCCGGGCTCTG
>WWET01004657.1:92162-107255 GCA_011038615.1 Limnodynastes dumerilii | reverse complement strand
CTGCCTGCCTGCCTGTCTGGAAATCGTCCTCAGCGTTGCTGCAGGACGTCTCCCACTGACACCAACGGTGACTGTGCCCAGGGCTGAGAACGGACCAAGCTCTTTAAAAGTAAATAAATAAAATAAGGGAAGGGAATTTTTTATTTTTTTTGTTAAATGGCACAGCAATGTAAAGGCAGGCTGTGGGGGGCCCTTAGACAGGGGGGCCGGGGGCACGTGCCCCCTGTGCCCCCCCCTTAATCCGGCACTGGGCCCATCCAGTGTAAAATTTACATGTTCCCCTTGCTCCCCTTGTGGAGTTTGGGTGAGCAGAGGGGATGGTCCACCCTGTTGTCTGCATCTCCTAATGTATGGAATTGCTTTCTGTACGCCAGGAGATCCTCAGCGTAACATCTGGTGCGCACATGTCACAGTTAGGCTTACGCAAGAGACATGTATGTAGGTCTGGATCCGATCCCATGTGACACGTGCAAACTGGGTAATTACATGAACTACAATAAGCCACTAGGTGAATATTGTACTCGTATTGGGATAGATCCAGAACTCCGCTTGCAATCTGTTTACTAGCGTAGCGTGTTTACGCATTCATACTTTCTGTACACTCCCCTTGGCACACCCCTTGAATGTACGTATTTTGACTGACTTCCACGATTCAAACCCTACCTTAACTTTTGCCCACGTAACCGCTGTCACATACGGATGGGTAACACGTATTCACGCAGCTAAGCACGCCCATACTGTACACTTTAAATGAAAAACCCCGCCTACATTGCATATTTTAGACGTAGTTTTGGCTCACGTAAAATTGGCACGCCCACGCGTACGTATATACGCGACTAATACGTGAATGGCCCATACGTTCAGATTAACGTTACGTTACGGAGCGTAGTTTCTCAAGTGCGCATGCGCACTACCTACAAAATAGCGTTTTTACGTGTCCGCCAGGCGTAAATCTGCTCGGAAGTGTTGTTCTGGATCTGGGCCATTGTGCTCATCAAATCATTGACACCATGCTTTGACTGACAATATCATTGTAACAAGAAGGGTAGTAATTTCAGGACTGGATCCAGAGTGTGAAAATAAGAGGAAAATAGGTGGAAATATACATTTAGGCAAAACTATGTTGACTTGAAAGCAAATGACATCCATTGCAATCAGTATTAGAGATGAGAGGTGATGTGTCCTAGCACAAGCGTATATAATACCGCTTTCAGATCGCCACCCCAGCAATAACCCAGGTTTTTCAACCCAGGTTATTGCTGGGTGATTTGCCGTGTAAAATCAAAAAACCCCTATTAAGTCCTACTCCGACCTGGGAATTTCCTGTATCGGACACTTTCACACTAATAGTTTTTTTCTGGTGTCTGCCCCTCCAATCAGTGTAAATGTAAAGCTGATCAGTATCTGTGTGCAATAAGCAAAGGCAAGATAAAGAGTGACAGGGAGAAGAATAAATATATATATATAGAGAGAGAGAGAGAGAGAGAGAGAGAGATCATGGCTATAGAATGCAGAGCAGCAGAAGGAGTGCAGAGCAAGGAGGATGGGTTAGAAGAGACAGCAGAGCTCACATAGAGATGGATGAAAAGGAAGAGGCACAATGTGGAGACTGACTGACAAAAGACACCAAGTGAAAGCAGCAGACAACAGAGGGCACAGAGAGAGTTAGACTGAGGGAGGGATAGGCTGATGCACAGTCACAGCATTTCTTGGTATGCCACTGCCCCTGTGAGGTTGGCAAGGCCAGTGCCCATGGGCAATCCTTGCCTGACCCCTGACCCTTTTCCCACCCATCCCTCCCCTGCCCTGAAATGCCTCTCCTTGCCAGTCTGAGGTTCCCACAGCCCTGAAAAGACAGCTGGCATCACCCCCCTCCGCCATGTTTTGTTCTGATTCGCTGGGCACTGCAAGGTTGGCAGCATCAGGTACTATATGCCAACTATTCTGGCGAGCTGTCTGCTTCACTTTAACTCTTTGTGGTCAGCACTGTTTGTGGGCTTCACACTAACTACCCAGACCAGTGTACCCACGAGAGTCAATGCCATAATTGGGGGAATGTGTCTTAAATTTTTAAACATAACTTATTTTAACACAACAATTTACTCATATTTATATTGTGCATTATATCGTCTTAGTGAGTATATTCATGGTGATTATGACACTGTACTGTGTAATAATATCGACTATACACTGAAAATGATGACACTGCACTGTATAATGATACTAAGAATACCCTGATAATGATGACACTGCTCTGTATAATGATACTGAGTATACACTGATAATGATGACACTGCTCTGTATAATGATACTGAGTATACACTGATAATGATGACACTGCTCTGTATAATGATACTGAGTATACACTGATAATGATGACACTGCTCTGTATAATGATACTGAGTATACACTGATAATGATCACACTGCTCTGTATAATGATACTGAGTATACACTGATAATGATCACACTGCTCTGTATAATGATACTGAGTATACACTGATAATGATCACACTGCTCTGTATAATGATACTGAGTATACACTGATAATGATCACACTGCTCTGTATAATGATACTGAGTATACACTGATAATGATCACACTGCTCTGTATAATGATACTGAGTATACACTGATAATGATCACACTGCTCTGTATAATGATACTGAGTATACACTGATAATGATCACACTGCTCTGTATAATGATACTGAGTATACACTGATAATGATCACACTGCTCTGTATAATGATACTGAGTATACACTGATAATGATCACACTGCTCTGTATAATGATACTGAGTATACACTGATAATGATCACACTGCTCTGTATAATGATACTGAGTATACACTGATAATGATCACACTGCTCTGTATAATGATACTGAGTATACACTGATAATGATCACACTGCTCTGTATAATGATACTGAGTATACACTGATAATGATCACACTGCTCTGTATAATGATACTGAGTATACACTGATAATGATCACACTGCTCTGTATAATGATACTGAGTATACACTGATAATGATCACACTGCTCTGTATAATGATACTGAGTATACACTGATAATGATCACACTGCTCTGTATAATGATACTGAGTATACACTGATAATGATCACACTGCTCTGTATAATGATACTGAGTATACACTGATAATGATCACACTGCTCTGTATAATGATACTGAGTATACACTGATAATGATCACACTGCTCTGTATAATGATACTGAGTATACACTGATAATGATCACACTGCTCTGTATAATGATACTGAGTATACACTGATAATGATCACACTGCTCTGTATAATGATACTGAGTATACACTGATAATGATCACACTGCTCTGTATAATGATACTGAGTATACACTGATAATGATCACACTGCTCTGTATAATGATACTGAGTATACACTGATAATGATCACACTGCTCTGTATAATGATACTGAGTATACACTGATAATGATCACACTGCTCTGTATAATGATACTGAGTATACACTGATAATGATCACACTGCTCTGTATAATGATACTGAGTATACACTGATAATGATCACACTGCTCTGTATAATGATACTGAGTATACACTGATAATGATCACACTGCTCTGTATAATGATACTGAGTATACACTGATAATGATCACACTGCTCTGTATAATGATACTGAGTATACACTGATAATGATCACACTGCTCTGTATAATGATACTGAGTATACACTGATAATGATCACACTGCTCTGTATAATGATACTGAGTATACACTGATAATGATCACACTGCTCTGTATAATGATACTGAGTATACACTGATAATGATCACACTGCTCTGTATAATGATACTGAGTATACACTGATAATGATCACACTGCTCTGTATAATGATACTGAGTATACACTGATAATGATCACACTGCTCTGTATAATGATACTGAGTATACACTGATAATGATCACACTGCAATAAACAGTAGCTACTGCGCATGCGTAGTAGCTATTGTACGTAATCTGCGTATCGTTTCGATACATAGATTGCGTATATGCGGTCAAAACGATACGCAGATTACGTACAATAGCTACTACGCATGCGCAGTAGCTACTGTTTATTAAACTACGTCCGTCTATGGAAGACGGACATAGTTCTGGATCCGGCCCAATGACACTGAGTATACACTGATAATGATCACACTGCACTGAATATGTAAACCCAGCATACCCATAGCCATAGTTTAAAATAGAGAATTGTCTCTCCGCAATACTTTGGGACCTCCCTATGCACCTTGACCTTTGCACGGTAATTATAACACTGAACAGGGTCCAGACTTATGAAGGAAAATGCCTGGCTTTTGTGTTTGTGCATGCACACATTCTGATACTTTTGGTTGTATTTGCATCTGTGGTTTTCTGTGCACTCTCTGATGGTGGGGAAGGTGCGAGCACAAGGGTATAGAGTTGGGCATTTACATTTTATAATATGGTCATGCCGCCCTTTCCAGCCAATCAGTCTCTATTTTAAGGGAGGATGGATCAGAAACGTTAAGGTAGGGTCATGTCCTGGAACTCAGTGTGAATGAAGGGAGTGGCCTTACTTACTGCTTTGAATACCAGTGATTTAATGCTTTAGGCTGACATTATTAACATATGTATGCAACCTGCGTTTCATTGTGACATCTCTTGTCATGGTCTCCAACTCACTGTGTATATGGAAGATTGGAGTTGGCATAGAGTGGGGAATATCCAAGTCAATCTATCCAGCCTTGTCTACTTTGTATACTGCAAATCTCTGGCCACACTCAATGCTGAACTCAGTAACAATGCGCGCTCTGTTGGCATACACTGGCACACTGATGTGAAGGTTGCCTTGGTATTCCATGCCAGTCTGAATTGGCTCATTGTTATGTGGGGGAAGGAGGAGTTGGGGCTGAACAGAAGGAAAGATGGTGTAATATTTAGAAGGGGTAAAGCAGAACTATTTATATGCCTAATTACAGCTATGTGACATAGCCTTTATTATGGGAAGACGGAAGTTGTTGCTTCTTATTCTTACACATTTTTCTGTTTTAGAGCGTTAGAGCTCGCTTTGTGAAACATACAGACACTCATATTCAAGTAAACACTGGGGATCTGATTCAAACTTAAGAATCTGCGACTTTTTAGGTGCGTATATTTAAGAAAAGATACACTGTGCAGGCGTAGTAACCTAATATACGCAATTTGCGTAGGACTTAAGAACGGGTCGGCTCTGTATCATCATTTCAAACCTATTTCGTCTAGGTTCGTAGTCACTTAAGAAGGAAGGAGTATGTCGGGAAAACTTAAGAACGAAGGCCTGGATTCACAACCCCAGACATATTGCACATAAGTCCTTAATTTCCCGATAGAAGCTACTACACATGCATAGTAACTATTTTACGTAATCTACGTATCATTGCGTTACGTAGATTGCGTATATGCTGTCTTAAAGATGTGACGATACGTAGATTACGTAAAATAGTTACTACGCATGTGTAGTAGCTTCTATAGCAATACATCTGGTGTTGTAAATCCGGGCCAAAGATAAGAAGATTGGGTATTGAAATGAGGAAATCTAGGCGCGGTTAGGCAGAAACATTCTTAATTAGCCTCCCTATGCACGCAACTATGAACCTAAAGATAAGGGAGCCCTATAACATTCATAAGTCGATTAAGAAGCTGAAAACCGGGGGCGTGTCAGGAGAGTCGCCTTGCTACTAGTTGCGTATAATTAAGAACCTAAAGACTTCTTAAGTGTGAATCAGGTCCTGAGACACAGAGGGGCTGACCCAGGCTGGACATAGCATATCTCTTTGTACCTTTGCCCGGCCAACCACAGATTTATGATGATTCGGACACAAATGCTGCTAAGTGCTGTGACCATCTGCTTTTGGAGGGGTGTAACAACAGAGACTGGGTGGATGAACGTAGATAATGTACAAATGTGACCCAAACGTTAGCGTAAAGTACACGCGGTTTACAGAAAAACATCTGTACCAGCCACATGTCTACGTCTAGGAAGCTGTGACGGCAGACACCCCACTGTTGTCTTTTACCCTATATGTCATTACAGTTTATTCTGGGTTTCCCTGTACAGAGCTACGAATATCTTGTGCCGCCTTATAAATGAATGAACCAGATGCTGATTAACGCTAAGGGGACATTTTCCAACCACTGTGATTTGAAACTCCCTTTGTTTTGGTACTGTGGCTCATGCACTGCAGTTCCAGGACAAGCCAGAACAGAACTCTGGACCTAGGGGCCGGATTCAGAGTTCCATACACATGCGTGCGCCAGATGCCACAATACAGGCAGAGCAGCCCATCCCCTTTGCCTGCCTAAACTCTGTAAGGTGGGTGGGGGAGATCATGTAAATTTTACAGCAGGGGCTAGGTTTAAGTGTTCCGTGCTGATACGTGTGGGAAAATTAAGGCAGGGTTATGACAGCATAAATACACAAGAGAGGGGAAGAATCCGGTCTAATATACGTGACCATTATGGTAGCACAGGCCTGGCCAACCTGTGGCTCGCCAGGTGTTGTGAAACTACAACTCCCAGCATGCTTTACCTGCTTAGGTATATCTGATAACTGACAAAGCATGCTGAGAGTTGTAGTTTTACTGGTTGGCCAGGCCTGTGGTAGCATTTAATCTTGTGATCACTACACAACAGGTATGGAAATGTATTTATTGTGCCGACAACGTAGGTAACTCAGAACCTAAAAAAATATAGATTTTTTTTTTAAATTAATTTTACTTTTAATAGTAATTTTAAACAACTACATTTTTAGTCAATTCGCAATCTTATTTGAAAGAAAATACTTGTATCAAACATTTTCATTGTAGTGAACAAGCCCTGCTGGGGTAGAGAGTGTATCTGGGAATGGATCTGTATTGTGCTTGGCTGTCAACTATCCGCACTTGCATACGGATTCAGAGCCACATTATGTTGCACCTCGATCACTGGTTTGCATGAGGTTTTCCCAAATGCAGAATGTTTTCTGTTTCATGGAAAACAAAGAAATGGGGGTCCTAGCGCCAGAGCCGTAACTACAAATTTTTGTGCCAGGGGCAAAATGGAAAATTGGTGCCCCTGACCCTGAATTGCAAGCAAATTTAACCTTAAATATTAATTTACTGGTGCCCTCTTAAGCTTTGCACCCTGGGCGTCCGCACACCATTAGTTACGGTCCTGCCCAGCGCTATCACTGTGACAATTTACCCAACAACCGGGGGTATCTACCTGAACCCTAAAGCAGTATGAAACACACAAAAATATATATATGGTAGACTGGTAAAAGGTTCTGTGGAAATAAAAATTAATTACGGTAACTAAAACACCTAAATATAATAAACTGGATATAGTAAATCAGTAAAAAGACAAATAAGTCAACAATGGAAAACTATATAGGGATTTATATGGGAAAATGAAGAAGAATGTCAAATCTAATAAATAAATAAATCCTGAACTAGGGGTAAGACAATGGTAAACAATTGTATAATAAAATAGAGGTACAGAGCAGGAATCAATTAATAAATCCAAAATGGAAAAAACAATGGTGGTGGTAGTGTCCAGGAATAAATAAATATTTATTATACAGTTGTTTACCATTTTCTTACCCCTAGTTGACGATTTATTTATTTAGTAGATTTGATATTTTTCTTCTTTTTCCATATAAATCCCTATAAATTTTTCCATTTGTCTTGCTACTGATTTACTATATACAGTTTATTATATTTTGGTGTTTTAATTACCGTAATTAATTTTTATTTCCACAGAGCCTTTTACCCGTCTACCATATATATTTTTTGTGGCTTTCTTTTTCATGTTTGAGTTTTAATCTAATCCAAAGTGCGCATATTATAATATCTATTACTATATACTATACAATTTTTTTTTACTTTTCAGCTCTGTGTTGTGTGGAGAAAGAAATGTGATATGTGAAGGCACAGGGGGTCACCAAAAGGCACAGGGTGTCTGTTTAAATTGGTAACTAACTTTTTTATTTTGTTTGCCAAAATACTCAGTTTTGTCACTGTGATTGGGGCACTATTATCAAAAGCCACACGTAGCATCCAATTAGCAATTTCCTTGAACCAATAAAGTATAATTTTCAAACCAAATGTTAATTAACAACAGTGGGCCATATTCAGAGATCCGGTTTTAACGAAAGTTAGGTGCGTATTTTTAGGATTGGATCAATTTTGCATCAACTGCGCATGCGTAGTAATAGTGATACGCCATCTACGTTGAAGTTAAGGTCGGAAATGGCTAAGGGACGGACTTGTGGAGGATAATGCGACCCTAAGTGATATGGAAATATACGAATCTATGGATTTGCATAGAAATGGGCAGGGGGGGGCATTGAGATGAGGGAAAGTGGGCGCGCTTAGAGAGTTAGGGCCGGTAATATACGCAACTAATACACATAAGGCCGGAAGTGAGTGATAGGGCAAGTCAATGCAGGTGGAAGTTTAGGTCCGGCTGGAGATTGCGAGGGGAGTGACTGTTTTTTCTGCTGGGAGTAACCTGCTCCGACCTGCCTCTTAGTTGCGTATATTTGCGGCCTGATCGCCGACGGATCTCTCAATACGGCCCAGTATGAATTTCCAGCAGAAATATTGCGTGCATTTTAGCAGAGCGGCCTCATTTTATTGATTGTCATTTAAGGTCACTATCTACTACTAATATATCATAAAATATCATAAAATAATACTGAAGAATACATGTGATGTGGCCAGTGTGCTTTTCAGCAGTCTATCTCTTTATTCAAGAAACATAGAATTTGATGGCAAATAAGAACCACTTCATTTATCGTATTTGTCTGTTTTGTTCGTTTTTTACTTAAACCTCTGACCTCAGACACTATTTAATTTTTAGTTATGGTTTTGTTGATGATTTATTTATGTTTTGTTTTGGATTTCTAATAATTTTTCTTTTTCTTTAGTATACTGTTATGTTTCTACCAAGCTTGTTTACATTGTTATACTGTACTAGTCTCCAATAACTCTGATGGGAGGCTATTCTATTATCTACTACCCTTTCAGTGAACTAATGTTTCCTCACATTGGGCCTGATCCAGCGCTACGAAAATTCGCACGACGGGCGAATGCGAACGTACGCTCGTCGTATCAACCTACACGCCCCTAGCACTCCCATACTCCAGTGAAGAATGAAGAATAACCCTCTCCTGTACCTGATTATCCTTTTGATATATTTGAAAGCTTCTATCATATCTCCCTTTTACACCCTTTACTCCTTTTTTTACAGGTTTTTTTTTATCAGGATGATGGAATCAAAGCGTTGGCCCAACCGGGTGTGGGGCTTCGGTACGAATGGCTGATGAGGCATAGCAATCGATCCACGGAGAACCGAAAGCTCCGTGGCGTGAAAAGTTGTAAAAAAAAAAATAGTCCTCCACTCCATTCCCTTATTCTTACCCTAACCCTCCCCTCTCACTACCCTAACCTCCCTTCCTGGCAGCCTGACCCTAACCCTCCCTTAATTGCCGCCTGACCCTAACCCACTATTTCCTGCATAACCCTTCCTCCCCTGCAACCTGACCCTAACACTCCCTCCCCTGCAGCCTGACCCTAACCCTAACCCCAACGCTAATCCTAACCCTAACCCTGCAGAGATAATTTACTTACCTGTTCCAGGTCTGGCAACAGCGACGTAGGGATATCACGGTGCAGCAGAGGGATATCGCGCATTGCAAAAGTGAATGGGCGAAGTATGCTGAACGGCATACTTACCCATGCATTAATAAAAAAGTATAAAATGGTAAGTATAGGAAAAAAGGACATCCAAAAAGGAACTTTCGGGTGTAGTTTTTTTTAAATTGAGAGTATTGTTCCGGAGAGTGTAACCGGTATATGTCTTCCTGCTTAAACAGCACTCAGTGTCATTCCTTGGATAATGTTGCTGGAGACATTCAAGAACTAAAGGTTCACCTGTTCCTGGTCCGGCAATAGCATGGGAAGAGCTGCAGCGGAGGGATATTGGTAAGTGCGGCATACTCACCCATTCATAATAAAAAAAAAATAGAAACTCTGTTTTATTCGAAATAGGGACATCCGAAAAGAAACTTTCGGATGTCCCAATTTCAGAAAACAGAGTTTCTTAGCTGGGATTGACAACGGGCCCAACCAAGTACTAGCAGAGGTATATGCTAATCTAAAAAAAAAACTGTCAAATATATAAAAAAATATTGATAAGATAATGTAAATACTTTATATAAAAAAAAAAATTAAGTTTGTATAAAGTATTTCCATTATCTTATCAAAATTTTACAAAAAAAACCAAAAAATTCCTAATTTATTGACCAACCACTGTACATGTTTACATCTTTTATACTTTCTGGGACTGTTTTGTGCCTCAGTTCATGTACCATTTTAGCTGGTCACTTATTTATTTATGTATTTTAGAAGTGTTGTTTTTATTGTTGGATTTCCAGCAATTCTGAAGAATGTTAAAAGTCCTTCAAGTCCAGTTGCAGAAGGAGTTTTATATCAATTGGATGACACCTAATGCTACAGTTATGTAAAAGATAGAAGCAAACTATAAAGAAAATACTGTTTTCTTTGTAATTTGCCTCTCTCTTTCTCTTCATTCCAATATTTAACACAGCATCAGCAAAGAAGGAATGACTGATTTCTCCTGCACCAGGCTGTTTGACACTCTCACGTCAGCCATATTTAATAAGTGATCGCCATAAACAAGCTACTGAACAATTCCTGTTATTAAGTAGTTAAGTTGGGCTTAACTACTTAAAACAAAAAACGTGACAGCTCCTCATTGTTTGATGGGTGCCTGCAAAAAATGATTGAGACACTAAATCAGAATACACACTGGAGACACTGGAGGGTTATCTGACTATCATTATTCCAATCACACGATAATCGTCAGATAGCGCCAAAATCTTTCCAGCGTGTACTGTCAAACGTTGCTGCAGAACTGGTGGATACAGCTTCGTGTCGACTGATTTGGTTTTTAGGAACTCCTAATCTAAAAAATAATCAACAATGTCCCAATGTCTGCTTCAGTCTTCAGTGTGTACTGTGTTCCAAACAGTCAGCAATGATAGTCCTGCCTCTTCCTAACTAGGTCAGCCATTGTGGGGGGTGCTTATCAGGGCTGGTGCTAGGATGTTTACCCGGCTGCTAACTATAAATGTGTACCCTCACCATAGTGCAGACAGGGTCACCGCTGTCTTTGCCCTCCAGCCCTGAGCACCGCAACCTACTGACATAGCTCTAGTGGCTAATATGTGCATAGGAGAGAGGAAGGGCCGTCCCATCTTCTCATTGGTGAAAATGGCTGCTCCGGTGCCTGTCAATTACACATATGAGAAGAGGGAAAGGCTCCTTTATCACATGTAGTTACCCCTATTACTGTACTGTCATTTCAGCCTGCACATTCCCTCGCAGAATGCATTGCGCCGGCTCTGGTGATATTATTGGTTGAAGAGTGGAGGAGTCAGGGTGGTCAGGAAGAATGCGCAATGTCACAGAACTGCATTCTAGGAAGAATTCTGAGCGATCCAGCAGGAAATTCATTCAGTTTGGACAGGTTCAGAATCAGCACAGTAACAATGTCATCTCATTACTGAAATTCAGTTGTGTACCCTGCTTAACAGTGCCTCAAACAGAAAATGTGAGAACCTCTGGACTGTTGGAGCATGCTGGGAGTTTCTCAGGTCAGATGTTTTGATATATGATGATATTTGTCAAGTCTGGATATAATCTGTCCCCCTGTGGTGGTCTTGAAAGAGCGCTTCTTCTTCACAAACAGAATATGTTGACAAAATTGTCCTCACATATCATATATGATATCTGAATGGTGTGAGAGTTCCCTAGATCATCTTTGGTTAGGGTGACTTTTTAATGATAGAGGACCTGATTCAGACTTAAGAGTAAGTCTTAAGGCCTAGAATATATCCCAAGACGTGTTGGAATAGAGAAAGTGCATTACACAAGTCAATTAGTAAATATACATCAAAGGCTGTTTTTTTTATACTAGTCTCCTTTCTTTAGAACTATATTGTAGACACTTTGGGCTGGATCCAGACTTAAGAAGGAACTTAAAATTAAGGACCTGATTCACACTTAAGAAGCTTCTTAAAATAAGAACTTAAAGTCACTCCTGGGCTAAACCATGTTGATTGCAGGTGTGTCATATTTCATCTGTTGCAAACAGTACTAGTGTAGAGAGGTGATATTTCCCAGCCCAAGTCTAAATAACAGTGTAATAGTAAAGCTGGTCAGTATCTGTGTGCAGTAAGCAATTCAAAGCTGTATTACTGTATGCAAAGACTACAATTTACTTGACTCCCCCTGCAATCAACATGGTTTATCCTTGGAGTAACTAATTTCAAGCACTTACTTAAGTCTGGATCCAGCCCATACTATATATAAATTTTTATAACCTATTTGTAAGACTCACAGACATCTGTGGTTTAATAACCTTAGAAATTACAGTAACTTATTAATAGTAATTGTTAGACTTTTACAGGCAAAGGCAAATTGGTCATAGACCATCCGGGTAATTTTCCCCAGCAGTTTGGAGGCCTTTTGAGTAGCTCTGGATTAGGCCCTAAGAGAGTAAAGTTACTCCTGGGCTAAACCATATTGATTGCAGGGGAGTTAAGAGGTGATGTTTCCTGGCCCAAGTCTAAATAACAGTGTGATAGTAAAGATGGTCAGTATCTGTGTGCAGTAAGCAAATCTAAAATATATCCCTGTATGTAAAGTATACAATTAACTTGACTCCCCCTGAAATCAACATGGTTTTGCCCAGGTGAAACTTTCTCTCTTAATTACAAGCTCCTTCTTAAGTCTGGATCCAGCCCTTTGAGAGCAATGTCCCAAATGAACCTGAGTTGCCCATAGTCAAAGACATAAGTGCCTCTTTCTTATAACGATCTGATTTAGTGCTGCCAACAATAGAGACATCAATAGCTTTCTTCCATTCTAGGGCACAGAGGGAGTAAATTTCCATAAAGAAGAGGGAACCATTTACCCTGCTTAATACATCATTAAAATCTATCTATCCAATATTCCTCTAAGTGATAGACCAGTGGAAATTGCAATTTCAATGTATGTTAGATGGTCTTGTCATTGAAGCTGACAGAGTTATATAGCTACTCTCCAGACACATTAATATTGGACTGGGTATGTAATCAACTATTAAGGCATAGCGCCTGATTCAATTGCCTGCGAAGACGGAAAAAAGCACGAAGTGCGTCTATTCTTGTCTATTATAGTAGGTAATAACAGTTGCAAGCCTTTGCTGCGATGGCTGTCATTATGAAATAGAGAAAGGCAAAAGTTGCATTTCGCCTGTCTCTATTTCGAATGACAGCCGTTGTAGAATTTGTTTTATGAATGGGTGAGTATGCGATTCGCAGAAGGGTAGAGACTTAGGGCTAGGCCCCGGTTGGGGGAGACTTAGAGTTAGGGAGTGGGTTGGGGATAGCATAATTACTTACCTTTCGGAGCAACGTGTTTGGTGTTCCGGGGATCGATTGCTATGCCTCATCGAGGCATAATCAATCGATATCCCAGTCATTTCGGAAAGGGCTGAGAGCGAACGGCCCTATCATAGGACCATTCCTTCAGGGACCCACACCCGTAATAACTCTATGAGATTCACAAAAAAATCCATTATGTAAATTCATGGAAAACCTACCGCGATCTGGGATTGCAGGTAAGTAAAAAAATTTAGAAAGTTTTAAAATACAGTAGCTTCATTTTGTGATTTCCCCTTCACACATTGCCACCCTAACAGTATATCCCAAAGCATTGTATCCTGACTAGACATGCTATTCCTTTTATTAATTTATTAAAATGTGTTTATGTAATGCTATCATATTATGTAGCACTTTACAATATTAAACAATCACATATCACAATGGGTGGATAAGAGGGCCCTGCTTACAAGTTTTCCATCTTCCTTGGTAAGCCAGATGGTAATTACCAGATCTATAATCTATTACAGGAAAAGGACCTTTATAGGTAGATTTGCTAAGACTTCTAAAATGGAAAAGTAGAGGTGATTCCCATAGCATTCAATATGTATCTGGGTAACACTTCCTCAATGTACTTTATAAGTAATAGGTAGAATCTGAATGGTTGCTATGGGTAACAGCTTCACACTCCGGGCAAAACCATAAACCTTGACCTATAAGGAAATCTCACTTAGAATGTGTAAACGCAATGAGATGGGAGATTACAAATAAAACTGGTCAGTATCTGTGTGCAACAAGCAACTTCAGACAGTATTCTATCTGCATGCAAAGAACCTTAATTAATTTTACCCTTCGTATTGCAAAATGCTTTGTCCAAGTTCAGTTTGCAAAATTTGTATTTTCTCATAACTCTGGATCTGCCTCCAACATTTAAATGTAATATGTATTATTGATTTAAAAGCAGTTTGCCAAGAGCTCATATGTTTCATTAATAAATGGAAAATTATTTCTGACCATCTAGGGAATCCATTGCAGGATAGTTATTGAGGGTATACTTTCCTTTCCTCACTTTAGTTGTGTAGAGTGGACCTGTATCTTTATTAGCATGTACTCTCAGGGGTCTGTATTCAGACTTAATAAAGTTAGCAAACTTACGCATGCTGTGTGCGTAAGTTGCCTTTTTTGGTGAACTGCGCATGTGCGTGGCAGATGTTACACATCGGATCTCAGTGCCTATGGAGTTGATTCCCACTGGTGCACAACTGTGTATGACAAATGTATACATAGGATTATATGCACTATCAAAATGCCAAAATATGCATGCAAATATGCACTAAAAAAGGGCAAAATATGCACAAAATATGCACAATCAAAATACTATTTATTATTAGAATTAACGTTTATTTTCACAATATATGGGAAGCAGTACTCACATGTTGATCGGTCTGGTATTTTTTTGATGAGGGTATTCGCTTGTCACAAACCTTGCAGAAAATCACAGCGCCATCAGTGGTAAATTGGCCGGGTAATTTTTTATCCAAAATGCCATTAAAGTCTGGGCATTTTTTTTCACTGGCGGCATTATTTCAACAAAAATAAGATTTTC